>DWDT01002892.1:0-13059 GCA_018245595.1 Microceris scylla | reverse complement strand
TTTACGTCCCATGAACTAGGCGGGGAGCCGATTGCCATACACCAGATACAAATCCAGACTCAGAGGCACTATTAGTAATTCCTAATTGGAAAAATCCAATGGTACCCGACCTGGGATTTGAACCCAGAACCTCGATCAACAGTCACGCTCACAACCACTCAAGCAACGAGGCACTTAATAATTTAAATTTCCAAATGTACGTTCCAGGTATAGCAATCAGGAGGTTATATCTATGGTTCGTGGTGGAGAACTCCTCGCCTGTCCAACAGCCTGCCCCTCACTCATGTATGCTCTTATGAGGGAATGCTGGAAACACACACCACAGAGGAGGCCTAATTTTGAAGAAATTGTTAATAGGTTTGTACAGCAACTATAATATTATAAATTGTACTACCTATATGATTTAATGTGTGGTAATGATGGCAACCCTAGCTTCTTTATGTTGTCTCTAAAGCATAGGTGATATTTCCAAAGATATCGGCAAGTAAAAAAAACAAAAATTTCTTGTAACTTACCAGAAGGCTTGGACATGGTGGACCAAAAAAAATTGTGTACTGTCAATTTACAAATATCATACAATATTCTCACACTCACTCATATGTTTTTAACATTGAAATCCATATTTCATTAGTTATGGTAATTATATTCTGTAGGGTTTTTTTTTAATATTTTGCAGCCTTAAATTACCATACCCTTTTGGTTTACTTGTTTATTTTAAATAAGATCAATTTTCTTTCATGGTTTCGTATTTTTATTTTAATAATAAATGTAGACCAAATATATAAGAAGTTATCTTTCAATTTTAGAATACAAGAATGGATTCAAATGGGTGGATGTCCAGATATGGCGCCATCAGAATCTGGAAGCAGTGGCTGTGGACACCGGCCTACCACCTCGACGAAGGACTTACAGGAACGTGTACCGCTATTGCCACCTCATTGCTCGTCGTCCAATGGCTCTTTAGCCACTAGCAGCCTCAAAAAGTTCAGCGCTGCCGGTTCCAGCTCAAAGGGCACAGACGATAACTGTTCCACCTGTAGTGAAGTACCACCTCTCGTACCCAAAACGAAGAAGTATAGTTCTGGCTCTCTCATAGACACGGATAAATTGGGCCCCAGAGAGACAGTCGTTAGGTTACCCAATACACACTACGGTAACGAGATATAGTTCGGATCTCTTAGTGATCACTCGCACCGACACGATTAGTCCATAAATATTAAGAGTAATATCGGCGCTGTTATTTAAAAAGTTTGCATGTCGATTCACGACTTTTCTCGATGCATAGTTTTCGAGACTGGTAATTTTTTATCATTAACATTTAATTGAAATTTTCAATGTCCACTAATGCAGTTATAATTTGCTATCATTTTATTGGTAATTTCATTTTCACATACTTCCGTTGATTTTATCATAGCTGTATATAAAACGCAATACATTCGTCTTCGGTGCGAGCGACCCAAATAGATAGATGATTTTATCACTAAGATGTTTGTTTCACTGTCGGTGTGTAATGTTTAAGTAAATTATTAAAAGTCGTTGATAGTGTAGGATGAGTACATGATAGATGATAGGAATGGTCTTGAATGGTCCGCCTTTGCACTGCCTAGCTATTTATTTTAAATTATTATTTCATATATTATGTTAACTAAATTGTAGTTCCTTTTTATTGTACTAGCATAGCGGCAGGTGAGTCCTTTTGATGATGTTGTACAATTTGTATCCATTGAAACAATGTTGCCTTACCTTAGAATTCTACCTACTATTCGGAAAAAAAAATAGTGTCCATAGTTGTATGGGATTTTGATAGATTTTTATATCTGGTTCTTAGATCAAACTAAAAGTGGGGAAATGCTATTTTACTGGGGGAGATGGGAGAGGGCAGGGGAGAAAGTCGACAGATCAACTCTACGCTAATCTACTTAGGTACTCTGCCAATTTAGTCGTTTTTAGTCCACAGTTGAGAGAGGTTAATGTATATCTATTATGCAGTGTAATATAGTATTTTCGTACTTTTGGTTTCATCTGAGACCTTGTTCAATAGATTTAACATACAGTACATGTATACAAATACAATACGTGTACGTACTGGCGTTATGCATTTTTAAATGGTGATTTACATTTTGCTCAAAGTTTATAATTCCACATATCGCTATAATAATCGTTTTTCGTATCATTTACTAACGAAATGCACTCGACAATGATCGGGATTATATTCCTTATGATATATGAAGAAAGGTAATCTTTCTCTATTTTCAAAGGCCTGATGAGCAGTGATTTTCAGTGGCAGAGGTAAAAGACATATTTGATTTTTGTTTTTATAGATACTATTATTTAGTTAAAAGTTAAAAGAAATCGATGTCTCGATACTCGGACATGTAATGGATAATTCTCTCATTTCTTTGCAAGTAATAAAAAAGAATATGGTGTCCATCGTATTCTCTAATACTGCAGAAATAGCGAACATTGCATTTTGCTTTTTATTATGGTTTTTAGTTAAATTTTACTGCCGTTAAATAAGTATTTACAGTTAACTGTTTCCCGGAGATATCGATAAATCTGATTCTGTCTGAGCTCAAGTAGGGCTCTCATAATAAAGTTTAAGTTAATTTCGCAGTGCTTTATGAATGTTAAGAAATCGTGAACTCGTTGTTATTCGTTTGGTGTTTACATTATATACAAGTTGAATTTATAACCTTCCACGTCGATGAAAACATTTTATTAAATATAATATCATTTTTATTTTGACATTCATATTTATATTTACACTGCACATGTAAATTAAAAAAACACCAATAATGCTATTTATTCAATATGAAATGTCAATTTATGCTTAACATGGCAACACTGTGCTTTGGAGCACTGTTCATGTGTAATTTTCATATGTCTCTTTAACTAAAGTGAGTGGTACTTATTTGGGAATGTTGTGTGTTCAAAGAATAATCTCCCTTTTGTATTTCTATGATTGTTTATCCTATATAACTGTTAACGTGACCAGAATCAGGACAGTTTTGCTTGCCAGTATTTGATAGCAAACATAGTGTAATAATATTATTAAGACATTATTATTATTATTTAAAAAATATTTTTTTTGTTACCCTCGTATTTATGTACAGTATTGCAACACTCAAAAATTCACCCGATTAGGTAATGACTGATTACTGAAATTTATTATTTTAAATTTAAATGCCTACAAATTGATAAATCGTTTATGCCATATTGACCGAATTTCTGGTCTGAATGTGGGCACTTATTTTATAAAAGCTTTTTGTAACGTTGTTTAGGTTGTCATAGTATTCCACATTCGATTTTTTTAAATCCAAAATTGCTTTCATTTCGAGTTTTCTAAACGTGTTTGTGGCTCCCAATATCACAAATTAAGAAAAAATATTTGTGTGCGTCTAGTTTATTTTTCGAAAATATTAGCTTTTACGTTGTTAAGCTTGTTTCTTTCAAATAGGATGGACCTCCACAATATTTGAGGTATCCGTGTGAATTATAACGATAATGATTGTTGAAGTTTTCACTTTTTTCCATTTTATATTTTTACAAAAATGTTATTATCGGTCGAGTTAATTATAAGTAAGTACATCAATTAATTATTTGATATGGTAACAAAAATTTTTATCAGTGATGATAACAAAATAATCGTAATAATATAACAAAATATGTTAAAACAATAGGTTTGTTGCTACTGTTTATCGAAATCTCTATACAAACATCGACGTACCTTTTTCTGGATCTACATCGGGTACTTCGTTATCACTAGCCGATGCCGTTTTCGCTAAAAATATGTACAACCACCAGAATCTCACCATTTTCACAGAGATATACCGACATGTAACTAAACTGTCCGCACAAGAAATTAAGCTTTGCTGTGTAATCGAAAAAAGCAAATGTCAAAACGTTGGCGCCAAATTACTCCAAGACAATGGCTGCCTCTCACTGCGGGGCCGGAACGAGAAATAAAATGTGGAAGTCAAGAGACAATAAGAAGTGCAGTCAATAGAAAACGATCCCCGCTCAAGTCAAATTCTAGACGTTGGCGGATCGCAACAGGTGGCTTTAGTTAGTAGGTAAGCTTCACTTGGACAAACAAGATACAGTCACTAGAGCGAAAATGAGGGTACCTATAAAGAACAATTTTATGTAGGAAGTCTGCACATAGGTATTCTCTTTGTGTCAGAAACATTTCGTTATAATTAGATTTTGTAAGTGATAGTTAGTTATCTGTACTGTTATATTCAGTTATGAATATACGCATCTGTATCTTAATACATAATTTTCAATGAATATATCTTAATCTATACAAAGAAGTTTTATGTATGAGAATTTTTCAAAAAAAGTGTAAGTGAATTGATATTGATTTATAATGTTGGATAATGAATGATAGAAAATCTATATCAATAGTACTGGATAACCACAAGCAGGGCTCGTCCTGTAATAGTTGCCAGAAATCTCGTAGGCATTCTAATACCTGAACACAGTAGTAACTATATAGAGCATATATATGAATAAGATTTGTTGTAAAAGATATACCTTTTCATTTACTTGCTTAATCATGACCGAGCGGTCGTATATCGTAGCATCTAACCAAGGTCTGATACACGCTTACGGCAAGCACTTCTGTCGTGTCCTAATACACTTTGCAATAAAATATACATCATTTCACCATATTTTTATCTCCAAAATGACATCGCGTCGTCTCGCCACATCGTAAGTAGGCTGCGACGTAATTACGAAAGGAAATTGGGTTTAGGCGTGAAAAATTGTGTATAGAGTTCACTGATCTCACTATCTATGGCTTTATGGGCTATAGGCTTTTGCCTTATCTGAAGCATGAGTGGAAAGCTAAACAACGTTATCGTTCAAGATAAGGCATCTCGAATGTACATACGCCACTAAGCGTTGTTCTCACTAAGCTTTCTACCGCTATAATAATAATTACGAAAATAATAGACAAAGCGGAAGGCAGTAGCATTGAAAGTACTTGACTGTGGAAAGTGTAGTATTTTTTTAATTAGCTCATTATTTTTCTTTTAATTGAAGCATTATTAGATTTGATGTGTTTTTAGATTTCATACAATATATTGCGATAAGCAGCGCCGTGTACGTTCAGTCTTGTACGGATAACCGTTGGTGGCAAATATCCATGAATATACCTACCCGTGGTTTAGAGTGTCTTCGTAGTTGTCAGAGATCGGCCGCCAGCCCACATCCCGCCATATCAGATTAGAAGCGTGTGATGAAGCCTGCTCTAGATTCTCGACGTTGCATAGATGAGAAGATTTGCAATAATTATTTTAATATAGACACATTCTGCATGTAATTCGTGTATTAAAGAATAATATGAGTAGACAGAGTATCGACAGAGTTCGAAACAGATAGGAAAATGTAGTTTTAGGGCATCTTTTAAGATATAGGTACGAGTACCTCCCTTCATGTGTTTATCTTTGTAATAGTAAGATTTTACTCTCGTTCATTCAAAAACAAAAGTTTTTGTTACATAATACAGTATTTGAAAAAACAGCATACCGTCAAATTGAGTTTATTATTGACCAATAGGTTTTATATAAGCATTTTGATAACAATGTTCTGAGGTTACGGGTCAAAGGTTAGTTTGACCTGCCATTGTTAAGTTTTTCAACAATTAATAAAGATTTAAACATTTATTTACGCAACCCCGGTCATAGTCCATTGTTTTAACTTTTATGAAATTTCCGTGGACACCCGAAATTTATGCAAGCATGGCAACTAATTTGGACAAAAATCAACGCAGTTGCAAAACGATTTAGATAAAGGGTTATGTAACAGCTTTGTCATTATGTAGGAATAAGAATGTAGGACAATAACGACATTACACTATTCAAATAGTTGTTGCATATAATACGTAAGTGAAGCAATCGTTTATTTTGATAAGGAGTACACAAATACAGTCTCCAGTTTGAGCACAGTAGACAAAAAAAATTAATGGACGTTAATAAATGTGTAGTATTTGTTATCATTTAAAAAAGTGAGAGACATATAAAATCTAAACACTAATTGTGAGTAGAGTCTAAAATTTAGACACATTTTATCAGACGTACTAAAGAAACGTAACATCACGCTTGTAATCCCCGAAGTGATAGGCAGAGGAGTGTAGTACACTCCCACGTTTCACCAGTTACGTTTAAGTCCCGTGGAATAGGTGGTGAGCCATTACCATACACTGGGCACAATTCCAGACTACTAGACACTATTAGAAATTCTAAATAAGAAAAATCCAATAGTACCAGACCCGGGATTTGAACCCAGGACCTCCCGATCGAAAGTCGTGCTTGCAACCATTCGACCAACAAAGCAGTCAAAAGTACTAAAGAATTTAGACAAAAGGTTTGATTACTAAATATTAGTGCCATCAGTGGAGCATTGTGGTTTAACTTAACCCAATTTTTATTGTCGGGTTATAGCTAGTACACTCAGAACTAAGCCTTACCCATTGTGTCAAGGAACCCATGTTCAATACTAAAAACCAAGGCCAACTAATTAACTAGACTATATCGAGCTGTGAATCATATTCATTGTTTGTTATGGAGGTAGCAAATAGGCCTGCCGGCCACATGATGCTACAAGGTCTCGACTGACTATAGCTCTTAGTATCATTAAAATATACTGACAAAGATAAGTCAGGTACTTATGTTGCCAATTTTGTAGTGTAATTTGGAATCCCACAGGTTTTAAAATGTCTACCTATCACAATAGACACAAACTTTAGGTTATAGATACAATATGAAATATAAAGCTGATATATGTATACCGATATTATTTTAAATAAAAACGATGTCATCGTAGACGTTGTGCAAGCGTGTCCGCGAACTCATCCGTTGGATGTGGTGCAAGTGTGCCATTGTTCGCACACAATGGGGAAAGCATGGCACGAGGCGGGTGCTCACGAAAAACACGTTTAAAAACCTTTAGTTTGAACGAATTTTATCAGGAACTCACTTATGAGGAGCTAGGAATCGTCGAGTGTCAGAAATCTCGATCCTTACAGAACTGACGTGCTTCTTTGTAATTCGTATTTCTCGTACGAGTTTGATTTATTGTTGAATAATGTCTATGGGCTGCGTTGGTTTTATAAGAACAGGCTTCTTTAATTCTGTTAAAAGTATGTATTTTTCGTATATATTTCTGTAATTTAAAATGGTACGAAATTTTCTTACTTTAGCTGGAAATTAGGAATATATTATGATCGATATAATGTACATACATTACCTTTCATCCACAGCACAAGTCAGCGCAACAGCGAAAAGCTTTAGGCGAACGTCGATTTTCGGAAATTTCTGTGTTACTTACCAGTTCAAAAAATAACAGTTTTACGACGTAGACGTTCTCTGCATACTCTGCACCCAAATTTAAAACTTTGTTGCTTAATAATGTCTAAACTCTATTTACACTCGATGTTTTCATGGCCCGACCCGCTTATGAACTATTTCTATTATGTCTTTATATTCGTACCAATTGTTCAATAAATTGTCCATTCTAAAAAACATCCTCATTCGTAATATAGTAACTATTATACGTTATACAAATTTTAAAATAATTACACGATCGTCGTTCAAAATAATGGGTAAATAATTTCATAAATAAATAATAAAAACATTTGAAATGCGAATACATTGCGGGGTCATTTTAAAATATATTCGTTTTACTGTATCACTCAGCACAATTTGAACCTACTGTTGATTACTGTTATCGATGATATTCTCTATTGATTGATATTGACCGTATCCACATTGATCCAAAGACCAACATGACTTTATGATTTTCTCGTAATAATAATGACACAAAAGAAAAAACACTGCATTTTTCGACATACAGCGAATAATTTCAACAATATATAACAATTAGGTATAACGTTTCTAACATGAGACACTTGTATAAAAATAATAAAGGAGGAACACGTAAAGTATATACATAGATACATCCAATCTTGTTTACAATAAATATTCTAGTCTGAATAAATATTATGTAGGGATGATCTAATATTTCGTTAGCGAGTTTTTCAGGTTAACACATCCTTTACGGACTTGCGTTAAATATATATTGCGATATTGCACCTTATCGCATGTTCGTCATATTTCTAAACACGATCAGAATGACCTCATAGCAAACATGAATGTTCAAATACTACTTGCGATAATCGTTGATGTCTTTTTAATAGTGATTGCATTTTGATATTAAAGACTTCAACGCCTTAATTTTCTAAATTCATGTCCGCTAATTTAGTTTTTTAATCGCTTGGATGCTGAATTCTGTTTTTTTTCTTTGCTAAGTAATTATATTTTTAGTACGTGCATGAGTTATGACCAGTTATCAAATTAATATATTAAATTTTGAATATATAAATTTACTTAAGTTTTTGTTTTCTCAATAATTGTTGTTAAAATCAAACAAAATGTAGATTAGTTAATTTGGAGTCTAGAAATTGCGTGAATAAATTACAGTGTTTTTATCTAGTATACGTCGGCACTTAGCCAGAGTTTTGCCCGATGGAAACCAAAAGTGTGACCTATGATGTAATATGCTTAACTAGCAGATGCCTATTCTCGTTTCTTTTGAAAAGCCCTAAATTATAGTGTCCGGAAAACAGACACAGGCATAATAAATAAATATATAGCGAATAATATGTTCCTTCATTACCTATAAAACCTTATTACTTTTAGATTTTGAATACATAGGTACTTTACACATACCAAAATTAACATGGGTATCTTATTATATATATTCACATAGAAAGGCCTTATATATATTCACATAGAAAGGCCTTTTTTAACACGTAACTTTAAATTCATTGTAAGAAATGAAATGTTATTGTTAATTGGCCGTAGTTTTATCCTGTACATCATGATAAATAAATTATCCAAAGCGTAGCTCATCATTCAAACGCATAAATTGTTTGTGAATTCAAGGTTGGTAATAATCAATACCGTTTATTACATTTCTCGGCTCAGTGGATTGCATCGCAATTTGCTCGCCTATAAATATTCGTGTACGTCATTGGTCGCTATAATTAAAATAAGTATTCGTTAGTAATGTAGAGTTTTAACTGTACAAATGTGCAAGCACGTCGTATATACGTCGTATATACGTCTTAATGAATTTACTCTTTACGTAAGGAATAGAGTTTCAGAAGGGATATTGTAATAATTTTATTTTGTAGTGCATCGGAACCTTCATTGCATTGAATATTATTAAAATAAAACTGTAGTCTGAACCATTAATTGATACATTGTTGCGTGAAGGATGAAGGGCGTGATAAACTAAAACCGATCCAAGTCGACGCCACACGTCTCTTCAACGTTCGACATTGATTTTTATTGCTATCTCATTCACACATAATGAGTGCGGAACAAATGTGTCAGGTCTGTTAAAGCGAATCCAGCCATTACTACTTGTTAGGTAATAGAGTATAACAACTTTGTTTAAACATTTTAAACAGTTTCAACATTTGTTTGAATAAAGTTTTACAATAGTGATACAAGATATGCATGAAGAGAGTACTCAGATGTCACTAGTAGCTGGCTTGACGTGTTTGTTCTGACAGATGACTGTCGTCATTTTCCTTCTCTTGTATAGCTCAGTGAGCTGAATAATACTCATGAAATAATTTACAGCTCCAACATCGTCAATAACACTCATACGTTCTTCGGTATGTTAGTTTAACATAACGACGCAAAGATCTGTGTGATCAATAATAATCTGAACAATATATACAGTGTAGTGAAATATACAAGTTTTGTGTTTCGTGCAATGGGTCAACTCCTATTATCATTCAGTGTTAGAAGAACAAACAAGGTAATCGTCACATTCATTTAAACAAAAGGCAAGGCAGAGGATTCGGCCTTCACACATTAGAACATCGTTATCTATGCACGTAGCTGATCGGTTTAGAGGTGATAATGGACTAACGCATACAGT
The DNA here is from genome assembly GCA_018245595.1 of Microceris scylla. NCBI lineage: Eukaryota > Metazoa > Arthropoda > Insecta > Lepidoptera > Hesperiidae > Microceris > Microceris scylla. Next base: position 3,102 of record DWDT01002892.1, on the reverse strand, counting down.
GCATGTAAGTAAATGAGCACGTCGCCTCTAAAGTTATACAAAATATGTTTCTAATTAAATTCTCTTAAAACTTGGTGGTGGGTTCTTTCGCTTTATATTTACACAGGCGCAGTACTAAGGTAATAAAATTATACAACCAACTAAGCTTACTAATTAATCGATCATACATTTTACTTTAATAAATAATGGCTAATGTAAAAAGTAGAGTAAGAGAACCTAAAAGAACTTCAACGAGAAGTAAAGGGCGTGGTAAAATTAAAAAAACCTCGACAGGTATAAGGGAAACTACCAAGCCACACATTGTGATGAAAAGACCCAGTATAGGAAAGTGTTTGACATCAGAAGAAAAAGTGAAATATCTCTTGCAAAATGGTCACAGGTTAAAGGATAAGTTAGTTGATAAAATAAAAATTAAGAAGCAAAATATTAAAGATTGTTTAAGGAATAATACCAAAGAGCAAGTTAAATTGTATGGAAATATAGTGCAAGGCGAACTAATGATTGATGATTATAATGCCAAAAGAAAAGTCTTGCAAATAAAAAGAGCAGCTGAGAAAGGTCTCAACAACAACAATGTGACTGTGAATGATCAAAATCAACTTAGTCCGAGCACAAGCAATGTGAAAGAATCTGCAATTGCTAAAAAGAAAACAGGGCGAAGAAATAAAAAAATAGTTAAAGCAAAGTGTGTGGAAATAAGTAAGGAGGCTGTTGTAACTGCACCATTCTATCAATGTGACTATTGTCAAAAGACATTTAACATAAAGGCATCAATGAGAAGACATGTACTTGCTCATCTTGACTATAAACTATATAGTTGCTCTAGGTGCCCTAGAAAGTTTGAAAGTAAGGCGAATTTATTAATACATTCTAAAAAATCGCATCCCAATACAAAAGAACATTATATGTGCACTTTATGCTGTAGAGCTTTTTTGTCTAAAAAAAATATGATACTTCATATGTCCACACATGGAACTAAGGAAAATGAGTTCAAATGTATCTATTGTGATGAGGATTTTCATCAACAAGTTCTGTTAAATCAACATGAAAAGAAGCATTTAGTGGGGGGCAGGTTCCTTTGTACTGTGTGCAATACTAGCTATGACTGTAGAAATCAGCTGTCTCTACATATTAAAAGCCATTTAAAGATCAAAGACTATGTCTGTCAGCATTGTGGTAAGGATTTCTTGAGGTTGAACTCGTTAAAGCGTCATGTTCAAATATGTCATGGAGGACACCGTATACAGTGCCCTATTTGCAAGAAATATCTGAAAGGCCATTTGACAGAGCATATGCGGGTACATGAGAAGCAGCGGCCGCATATATGTCCCGAATGTGGTCAAAGCTTTACTCAATCCACTCAGTTGAATGTCCACCGTCGTTCTCATACTGGTGCCCGGCCATATCCTTGTCGTATCTGTAATCGGGCATTTACACATTCTAATGCATTAATGTTACACATAAGGAGGCATACAGGGGAAAAACCATTTCAATGTGCAATGTGTCCTCTTGCCTTTTCTCAACTCCCACATATGAAAGCTCACATGCTTAAGATTCACAAGAAGGAAGAATGTTATAAGTGTAAGAAGTGTGATGAGTTTTTCAAGTTGAAGGTTCAAATAGAAAATCATGAAAAGGTTTGCCCCGTTGGTGACAAGCAGCTTACGTTTGAGGAGAAGATCCAGGCATCTGTGCAGCCCGAAGAGATTGAAGTTGAATCTGTTATGACTCTGTCGCGCATGAGGTTCCTACTAGCTCTGCTTCTTACCATGATCGCTACCAAAGAAAAACTCCGATATTTAGGTGCGTAGTATTTTTTTTTTAAAGTCTTTACCCACACATAAACTTTTGTGCACTGAATGTTGTTTTTTTTTTTCGAGTTAGCGTGGAACACATCGCTTCCTGTGTGTGCGCCAATAACAGGAATACATTTTCGAGATACCAACATATTCATTTCTTTAATAAAAATTTACGAAATCCATACAAAAGCATTTAAAAATGCCCCCTACAATAGACATCAACGGGTTCTGCACCGTCATGTGACATTCATTGATACGACATAATTACAATGTTGTATTTAATAATACCATTATTGCACTGTCATTAAATTATATTTTAGATAGTTCGAGTTTCAAGTGGTATTCTCAGAAACATAACGCACATTGCTGGATAGTTTATGGGTTATAAAATCTGATGTGTATAGGTAATTGTTGGACATTGTGTGCTTCTGTGGACTATTGTGGAGTACCTACTACTGTAGTGTGTGTCAGTAATGTTTCATCTCTGCTTCATCGACATGGTTTTTATTCTAGCGAACATTTTGACATTGTTTCGGGCGACAGAGCGGGTTAGCAGACCAGATTTTGGGTAATACGTTCTAAATGTGAGTTCATACCCCATTTCGTTGATAATTATGGTGTCGGGCGGTTGTGCAAAGGCATATTGGATTATAAATAAGGTTTAAGGAATTGTGCTGTAAATATACATTTTAAATATTGCTTGACGGTCGAGGTTATTTACGCTGGGTGGCGGTTAAGTAAAATTGTAAATATGGTGACTTGGATTGAAGTATAAAAACAAAAGAAAACGACATTTTAATAGCATTTATTATACTATTTACTGACTGACCGACTATTGTACATAGTCTTTGCATAAAACGCTAAATATCCAGTCGGATTTTAAGGCTGATTCATGTTAAACTGGGCAATACCGCAGTGAATTCTGTCGTGATGCGAAAAATATGTTTTTTTAATTTTTTTCATAAAACGGTTTGACACGAATCGCATGCAAATAAAACGTGTAAATATTTTCACTACAGTAAATATAATCTATATTTGCGAAATTGTAATATATTTTATTACAACAGGTTTCAACAAACGCCTGGTTGATGATCTTCTTGTGGAATCGCTCGAGGCGATGGGACACAATCCATGTAAAGATGATAAGTTGCTCCCATTAAATCGTCTCCGTAGCAACATACAAATATTATTAAACGGCACTGTACCAAAGAAACAGATGGAGAAATTTAAAAAGGAGAATAAAACTACTGAAGAACTGCTGGAATTGCTTACCAATGAAAAGAAATCTAATTAATATGTGTAA
>DWDT01002891.1:0-13059 GCA_018245595.1 Microceris scylla | reverse complement strand
CCTTAACCCTCTCAATATGAGAGGAGACCCGTATTCCAGCAGTGGAATTGTAATGGGTTGAAAAAAAAAATTGTATCAGGATGCCCTTAAACACGGTTTGTGTGCGGAGATAACACCACCACTATTAAATTCGTTACGGAAATGTTTCTTGTATTTCTGTCTGAAGGCGGCAGTGGGCAGAAACAACAAGGCACAAAATTTTCGTACCCTAAAGATTACCACCTGACGCAGATTTCTTCAAAGAACTTCAATCCCAAATATCATTTGATCATAACACCCTCGTATTTTTCGGACTACAAAAGTATTATAACCCCCACATTAACATAATGTTACACATATTCCCAGATACCCGCCCACATTTACCTCGGGAAAGTACCTATTCTTTCGCAGATCTGGCCTGGCTATCACATGCCAATGTTTCCCAACTTAATAGAAAAATAAAATGTTATACATTTCGCTGCCCACATCTACAAAACCTTACCGAATAATCCCTATGTAATAAAACGAAACCTTGAAGCCTACCGTAACCCTTCGAACGAGGATATATTATTTATTATAGTTCGAGCATTATAAATACAAATTACTCCAGTCACCTTCAAATGTCGTTAAACGTGTGTGACCAATATGTATACTGGAGGTAAAGATAATCCCCGAACTACATATAAACGTTAAATCATCACAACACACGTCTTAGAGGCGAGGCCTCATAAAAAATTTACAAGAAAACTTTCAATAGAGACTTGAATGGCAACCCTGAATAGAGCTTGTTTGCTAGTTTTGTTCGCACTGCAAATTTCAGCCCCAATAGAACTGAAACTATTATATACACTTATATGTATACATATGTCAATATACAATAACGGAACAGCTCGTTAAGTGCTACTAGTGATGAGGAACTTATTGTACAACCTTCGAATTCATAGTTTTGTCTGTTGGTATAAGCGTTTTAAGATTTTCACTTCTGGTGGACTTAAAGAAAAGCTTTTCTGACTGTCCATTAAGTTATTGTAGTTATTAAATTAGATAATATTTATAGTTATTAAATTAGATAATATTTATAGTTATTAGATTTAATTATGAAAAATAAATAAAGCAGTAGATATGAATGTTATAAATTGATTAATTAATATTGCTATGCCTCGTCGGTGGAGCGGATGCGAACACGACTGTCGATCAAGAAGTCTTGGTTTCAATCCCTAGATCTGGAAGTATCATTGGGTTTTAATAACTTGTAAATTCCCAATACCTGCACGATGTATGTATTTGTGTTGTGTATGACGATAGGCTCACCCCTTATTCCATGGTGTGTCGTAAAACATAATTGGTGGAACATGGCAAGGTGCTACACTCCTCTACCTACCCCTCTAGAGAAATATAGGCGTGCTGTTAGGTTAATATCGATATCTATCACCGAACAGATTTTATTTCTAAAGTTCTGGTTCTTGAATTGATATAAATGGTCGGAGAAAACGATAAACTCCATACATTTCAATAGAAACGGCTGCAGTGCCCCTGCCAAGACAAAGAGCTGGTTGACAATACATACATGCTGTAAATGTTCTCATATATAATAATTAATGTTTGTTTGCTTGTTCGTCTTGTCCTAAACCACGCGGCCCTAAACTATTCATCCGATTACGACGAAACTTTGGTGACTTGTTATTAGGACTTGGGTGTAGGTTTTTGACATAGATCAATGTACAATACATATTATATTATCACACCAAGTCTCTTTAAGGGTAAACAAAGAACACCGAGTGCAAAATGTCTCTATCCTGACAGAACTGATGAGTTTCTCCTATATTCATCACTCTCTTTGCATCCCGCTTGAGGCAGTAACTGAGCTATTCAGACAAGATAAATAAATCGGTCTTAATCTCCCTCACTACCTGAATCCATCAACATCTGCATGCAAAAAGTATACAACATATAATATACGTACTCCCATACCTCTCCTCTGCAAATATGAGAAGCCTGAAGCTTAGAAAACTCAATTATTCTGCTCCAGTTTGGTTACGTAGAAATTATAAGGATATTGACTACCCGGATCTCATTTCGGGAATTCAGGTATTGATTCCACAACCATTATGAGACGCTAAAAATGTGTGATACAATTGAATAGTGATTTTAAAAGCTTTGTTCTATTTAAATAAACAACGAACAGTCGAATCTCATGTATTCCGTTATTATTTTTTTAATTAAAATATACCTAATTCACAACAAACCAGTTTTTATTACAAGCATTAATAAGCTTTTCAACAAGTAGGTACACCAAGTTGGGACAATAAAAACACATGGCTGAGGTTCGTGAACACAAACGATAGTATGATATTTACGTTGGAGGGCCTTTGAAGGAGATAATGAGTACCGTTTGTTGGCTGAGTACTGTTTTATTATTAAAAAAGTGATCACCAAACGATAATGACTTTGTTTTACTACTAACATACTCGTATACCTTCTTCAAGTATGTATGTACCTCGTTCGTTATAATAACACTTTTTTAAACTTCTTTCTAAGTGAAACATATTTGGGCAAGGTAGGTAGTGAGAATACTTGTTAACTGTTGAAAAAGCGTATGTGACGATGTAATGTGTAACATAAAAAAACATTACACCTGTATTTCGCGGAAGAGGTAAACAGAGGGGGGTATTACACTCGCACGATAAAGTTTTATAATACGTGAATAGTATAAATGTATGTATACTTTCTTTATTTTCGAATATAACATTATTACAATTAATTTCAAAGGACTTAGAGAACTCTACCACTTAAGCACTTAAATTGATTATATTCGGTACCATAAAATAAAGCGACAGCCATTTATTATTTGTCGAATAAGCGGGTAAAAAATGACAGCTAAGACAGTCAGTTTTCTATTTTTTTTTAATCTTAATTCAATTCTTACAAAAACTTTATTCCTTTATAATTTCAGCTATTAACGAAAATTGAAAAAATAATTCCGTAACGGTATTATAACTGAGTATTTTAAATAGTTATAAATGTTATCATTTTTAAAACATTTCTGATAAATTTGCGCAAGCAGCATATTATAGCGTCCTATTAAAAGATAACTAGTCGCTAAGAAACACTGTAAACATTCTGCGATTTCAGACATGGTTAATCCAAGTCTGTAGCATAAAGTATGAATTAATGCATATAATTAATGTAGGTGAAGAATGTCACGTCAGTAAGGATTGAGTATAGAAATATCTAACACCTAGTTCTCTTAAACTGTTCTGTAAGGAAACTGGCGTGAATAACTAACATAACTTTCATGAAGACTTTTCATTTTACCTACACGTCGACACAATGACGGGCAATTCAATCAAAAAATGTGATGATATCAAAGGGAAAATCAGGTGTGTTATTGTGGTTCAGCTGACGTGTATTTATTACGGTAGTCATCGCGACATTACATGTCCTTGGCCCGATATACCAGTATTGAGGAGCGTGGGAAATTAAAAGTGACATCCATATGAAGGGTCGATAAAAAATATGACTCTCAATTTATATGTTCCTTGGAAATGTTTATGATAAATACCTCACAATTAATATGACGTTACTTTATCATTTCATAATTATTATCATTTTTTATCATAAGTTACACACATGTCGTATTTATTAAAACGTTTTTGCTACCTATCGAACTTTTTAAAGATATTGTTTTTATGGCAATTGATTTCAACCCTTTTCTAATGTTAAAACTATGGTCCGACACGTTGGCCATGTACGGGTTGGCAGACTTCACGCATCTTAACATTCATTAAGAAAGGAGGTTTCGTTAAAATATTTTCCTTTATAGTTTCCGCTAGTGTTATTTAATGTTAAACCGCACATTTTTCGGAAAAAGAAATGCGACTAATTTTGAATCTAGGACACCCGGAAAGGCTAAATTCCTAACTACTAGATTATCACTGCTAAATGTCATATATGTATGTGCACAACTCACTTTTAACAACTCCACATTTTATATAACAAACATACAGCCTATAAATATACATATGTATGTAAAGACAAGACCTTTTGTATACAAAATATCTATAATAATAGCAAAAATTCTTTGAATAAATTTACGAACTAGATGCGGTATCGGTCGGGGCTAAGGCTTGATTTATATCTGTCGTAAGTTTATTTGTAAATCGACTAGCGTGTTTATTTACTTGAAGCTCCGCGTTCTCGAACAGACGCGCAGACACGCAGTCTGCTACAATTTTGTTATCATGCAAATCTATTCTTAAACGTGCACCACCGAAATACAATATCAAAGAAAAAAGAAATATTTAGCTCTTTTAAACGAACATATTAATCTACTTTTTTAATTATTGATTTTAACCCATTTTTTTTTAAAACGGTAGACCATTTTTACAGGTAGAATGTACGTATGATAAAAACAGCCGATAGAAATATACATTGTAAACAACATTCTTACGTCTTTAATTGTCTGTAGTTTCCGTAGAGAATAAGTTTTTTTTAACATGACGTAAAACGTGAATAAAAGAGTTGTGACTTTTATCTTTGTTCTTTTTCTGTTCCTGTTCTACAACAGTGATAATTATTCTCCGATCAAACGCCTCCCACTGCGACCTTTTCGCCCACTTCGAATACAGTTTCAAAGAAGTATTCGACTTTGGTAGTAAGTAACAAAATACTTCTAAATTTTCCGTATTTATATTGGAATAGATAACTATACTACCAGTACGTACTATTGGACTTTCTAAATTTAAATTATCAGTAATAGTTCAATAAGCCCAACCCTATTCAAAGGTGCGACTTATCACATAATTCGTAGAAGTATACCACACTCCTCTGCCTACCCTTTAGGGAAAATAGAGCCGTCGGGTCATAATTATATATTGTGAATTCTAGAACTGTACTACACACATCAGCCTGCCTATTTGTGGAAATACAGGCGTTAGGTTACTATATAAATTTGTTTCGTAAGTAAACACATAAATCACAATAGACAAGAAATACCGTAAATATGATAATTTTATATCGTGGAAACCCAGACCTGTAATATGTCGACATAGTACCAACAGTCACGTCTGTCATTTTCTTTCTCCAATCACCCTGTGAATAGTTTTCATAAGAACCAACTTTACTAGCTCAGAATATAGCCGACTTAATTTTAGCGTATAATAACCTACATGTTAATTCGTAACAGAATTGAATGGATGATAATTATAATAACATTAAGGAACCACACAGCGTTCCATAAAGTTTCTAAAATACTAATGTATTGATAATAACACAATTTTAAACAATGAATATCTTGCTAAGTAACCATACGCGATCTTTTTGAGTAGATTACGCTCATAACACAAAAAGTTGTTCCGTTGGAAATGGAACCCGTAGCCCCCAACACAGCAGTCAGAGTTACTAACCACTGTGCCAACGCTGTAGTTTATGATAAAACACATTTTACAAGCACGCTACGATGAATTAAAAGTATGCAAGCGATTCTTTTACAATCACGCTACCATAAGTTAAAAGATTGTACGTAGCTTAATGTGCAATTGTTTATGAATCATGCAATCCCTATTTATATTCAGTCCTGTCTCTATTGTGGGCGCACCTTTCCATCCGTCCGGTGCAGCCAGTGCTCCGACCTTGTTCAGTTTACGTCAAACTACGTATTCAGGTACCTACGCTGTTATGGTTTTCGCATAAAATTAAGTGCGTATTAGATATATACCTCGTCACTAAAACATACAGACACACACAGACCGTTTAATAGTTTTATGAATCTAATTTAAAAAAAAACGTAGCATCACGCCCGCAATGCCCAAAGGGGTAGGCAGAGGAGTGTAGTACACTCGCAAATTTCCTAGGACCTCCCGAATTTTCAGGACCTCCCGATCAGCAGGCGCGCTTGCAACCACTCAACCAACGAGGCAGTCAATCTAATCATAATTACCAATTATATAAATTCTACGATATTATTTATGAGACACCTTTATTATAATAATTTTTTTATTATAATAATGTATATCGGTTCGTGTGATCCAGTGTGCTACACCTCATGTTGTTTCTCTGATAATATTCCGTTCTATAAAGTTTTAGCAAGATCATATGTTAATCTTTCTAAATTTACATCGAAGGCTACGCATGTTCAAAATGTTAATCCAATAATCGCAACCGTTTATGCTTCGTAATATGTTTATTATCTGTTAAGATTTCGTTATAATAAGTGTTAATATATTGTAGATTTTTCTAGACTGTTGGATTTTTAAATAGGTATAACCGACATCGGCAACACCGGGCTGTTCAGACAACTATCATTATCAGCCTGCTTCCGTCCACTGCTGGACATAGGCCCCTCCAATAGCACGTCAATGAGCTCTATGTTCAGCTCTTCGCGTCCAACCGCATTAAAAAACAGTTAATTCAGCATTTTTTTTGTTTTTACATTTATTCAAAATACGATATGACTATGAAGTGGGAAATAAGGTATGTTTAAAAAAATATAGTAATTAGCTTATTCCAGTGACATACGAGTACTCGTAGTTACATGTTGGAACTTTTTTACCCAACTTCAAATTGCTTTTCCTCCGTTTTGAAATGCGCTCGAATTTATATAGCATAATGAAAAGTTCACTGATGTTTATAAAAATTAGTGTGCAATCACTGGCGAATTAGTATATAAGCGTTTTTATTCATTATAGGGCTTGGAAAAAAACAAGCATTTTATGTCTCCAATATAAAGGAGACAATGACAACGACTTAATTTAAACTATTTTATAACGATATTTCTCTAAACCAATCACAGGCTGGTTAGACCAGCCGGATAATTAGACTATGGGAGTAATACAGCTACATTGCAATTTAGCACCGCACCTGGATATCGCGTGGGAGGGCCTCGTGAAGCGTCATCTATACTGATCTATACCATTATGCACTGGTATTTCAAGATTGGTACACTCCGTGGACTTAACAATATTCACCTCACATCGTATGAATAATATTATAATAATCAAACTGAATACATTTCCACTCTCTCAATTGCCACTTCCTCGTGTGATTAAAATAATTATAAAAACCAACCATACTTAATATATACCACATTTAATACATTCTCAATATACTCGCTCGCAGTTTGCCACTCTTCTCTTAAAATGTTAAAAAGCTAACTCGAAAATTATAATTGTATCTAATAATTATATAGCTGTGAATAGAGTTTACGAGATTAGTCCGCCAACGTGCACTTGTGAGGGATGGCAGAGTATAACCTTAAGCCTAATACCCGCAACTCTCATGCTCTTGTCCTGCAAAAAGCCCTGAATCCAATAAAGAGATGATTAAAAGTATTAAATAAATAGGTTAATGATGGTAATTATTTCAAACTTCAAAGGTTGTCTATGCCACTCTATACTCTATGTCGATCCTTTCTTGAAACCGAAACCACTGATGAAGCTTTTCTCTTTTATTATTACCCTTATTTGATTACTCTATGGGCATTAACATATTCTATTAACTACGGCGTCATGTTCTTCTAGTTTCTTTTTGTGTAATAAATTGTAACCAGCCTGATATACTCGTAGATAGTTTGATATTCAATGGATTCTACATTATGTCGTAGTTTAAAAATACTAAAAGAGACCTTGAGTCAATCACAGATACTATACTATCCCTGGATCAACATTTTAACGACTCTTTCCGACTACTTTCTACCAGCCCTATTCCCGTAATTATGCTAAAATACAAAAATTAAATCACACAAAACGCACATATTTCCGAAAAAACATTGAACACAAACAAGTTAGCGAACAAGAAGATACAACTTCGACTCGATGTTTCCGCTTAGGAAACTTATCGAGCTCGGTATTATTGTGTAAATATTGCTTTGTTGTTCTTTATTATAACAATATATTATTAAGTCCGATTTGACGACATATGGCGTGTTTTTATTTTTTTAAATTAGAATTCATTGTTACCGAAATTATATCTGTTTTTCGACATTATATGTATATGGCCATAACTTATATTATAAGGTACACACGTCTTAAGCCGTGTAATCGCCTTCAAGTTTCAACAATTAAATTGGAACACCTATTATAGATGTAATAAAAATTAATATGTAAACCAACCTTTATAATTATATAAAGGTTCATAAATCATACGTGAAAGGAAGCGAACATAATGTTCGATGATTAATCATCGTGGGAATATAAAATGAAGTGTAATTCATCGACACACTAGTCGCCACAGTTTCATAGGAACGCTAGTACAACAATCATTTATCCAAAGATCTTGACGCTTGAAGCACAAATTGTAAAAAAAAAATTAAAAGTTAAATTATAAAATTAAAAATTAAAATATAATTGTAAGCCCTAAAATTGAACAGTTAATAACAAATACAATTTGTCAGTCACTTGAGCGTTACATATTAACGATATTACGATATTTTAATGAATAGGTACTATGAGAACGAAATTTTGTTTTTTATATCATTCGGATTTTCCTGTCCGTTATTCGACACCATAATATGCTCTCGAACGATGCCACTGGCGATTTATAAATATTAATTTGTCATTTATTCACCGGAAGATAAGTTATGTTGTTATTTAATTTCAAATATATTGTACACATCACATAATAAATCAAATCTGAGTTTTGATTTAACTGTAATAGAACTTTAGTTGTGATACTCATTAAATATTTATGTAATCTATTGTAGTGTATTTATTTTAACTATAATCAAATTCTTAATTTGCAGTAACATAAAAGTTAATTTAATAAAATTTGTCCAAAATGCAAACTTGCATATTTAAGATACCAAGACAGAAGTATAATTTCCAGCTACGAAAATGGCAAAATTCGAATGAGAATGTTTTTAATTACCTGTAAATGAGTATTTCATAAAATCCGCAGAACGATAACACTGGAACCACTTAACAGTAACTTTCACTAAGTTTCAATAGTTTTTATTTCACAAATTTCTTGTTTACACTTGTGTTGTTACGAGCGAACCGCGAACACGCTAGTCGTTGGGCGGGCGGCGACTGCCCCCCAAGATACGCCGAACGCGACTGAAATACTACTGTAACTGAAAGCTATCAGCGAGTGGACTCTCAAACGGCCACTGTCAATTATTAATTTTTTGTTAGAAAAATCAACAAACGGTGACATTAACGCTCAAATTCTTGGCACTGGAGCCATGTGTGTTTGCTATGAGAGAAGCTTTTCCTATGTAATATACGTGCACAATTACGGTTGCTATCGTTCAACATATCGTTGATACAATGACTGGATTCAAAACCGAAATGAAATCCTCTTTTTATTTAAAGAGATCTTTAAATAGCTGATGAAGTAGACGCCGACATTCTCTCCCCATCGCAATTTGATAATAGTGACAAATATCACACAATTTATTACGATCAACTGATATCACTGAAGATATTTGTAGAAAAACTTTTTGTTACTTCTGAAATGAAACATGTGTGTGTACGCACGTAAGAACTTATACTTCTTTGGCGTATCAAGGTAAAAATCTTTCTAACAATTTTATCCTTCGCGTTATCGTTTTCGCTTTGTTTCGCTTCACGTTATGTTTGTAGAGACAACGACACTAGTAATAGTAAAAAGGTATTTAATACATTGAAAGAAAGTTTTATTTTAACGCATTATCTGGTTAAATATATTTTATTTAAATATCATTAAAAAACTAAATGTTATCTAGCTAATTTGATTGTGTCGGTTTTTCGTGACGGTATGCGCGCGCATCGTAAAAATTTACTCCCACAATTTTTCCTTAACGCGCCAAAAGAAGTACGTATTACTTCAAAAATGAAATAGTCATATGCTATATAGCACTAAATAGTGTAGATTGTATTATAAAAAGTGCATTTGTGCAATTTCGCATACAACGCCTCATGGCTAATATAACACTGAACTCATTGCTTGTGTAATATAAATATTCTTTCCACAATACGAGTATATAGAGTAAAAATGTTCCTAATTTAAATTCCAAAATTATAATAACGTTCACCATTAGGCGTGGGTGAGAAAAAAAAACTGTTTATGATGATGTGACAAAAAATAAACTTTTTATATTTAAATGAAAATAAACGGAATTATTTTTAATTTATGGCGATGACACGATTGAGTGATTCGATATTCAATTTCTCCCACGTCTGCTATATTACCCCGAACTGGACCCATTAGAAAATATCTTCAGAATAAAATAAAAACTGTTTTCTCACATAATGTTTAAAAGCATCCGCCAGATACTGAAACTATATAACTACCACTATACCATTCACGCAAAAATATGGTTTAATGTGTCATCATCCATAATATTAAAAAAAATACTGGCAACCATTTGAAATGCAAACAGATGGATTTTTTTTCTAATAATAAAACGGAATGACAAAAATGCAGAAACATTGAGTCATCGTACCATTAAAGAAGTTTTCATATTATTTTTAAACACACACATGTATTTCAAAAATAGTTTTCTATTTTTAACACGCTTATTAATTTCGTCATTGACTATCTAGACGGCCAACAAACTGTATTTATATGTATAAACTCAATGTTGTACAAAATAAAAAAAAATTGAACTAAACGTAAAAAAAATGTAAAACGATATTGCAGTCAAGCAATAAATATCATTTAAGGTTTCATTCTATACTCGTATTTTCATTCTTTGTCTTTGTCGAAATCCTTGATAATATTTTTGACGTAACCAATTATTTGTCAGTGTCAGTAAGATTGTCCAACGGATGTCCATATTTTCTTTTTTGTAATATTTTATTTCTACGATTCTGATGTGAATAACTTGGGGTAAGCTACTTTAGTCAGTTGTAGTTTAGATATTATGTATGTAAGTACATTCATGTGTACAAGTATCTACATATTCCTACATACATATAAGTGTAATACCTTACTTCTTACTAACTTAAATATACTACCTAATTTATAAATAGTCTTGAATTCGACCCCCGGGTAGGGCAATGTTATCGGTACTTTCTAAGTTCAAATTCCCAGAAGCAACCCAAAATCCAAGTTTGTACCCGGTATTTGGCAATCGGCTCACCACCTATTCCGTTGTGGGACGTATAACGTACCTAACAGGTAATTAGTGTTCTACGTGTCTTTGCCTACCCCTTCGGGGAAATACGGTCGTGATGATATGTTCATCTTTAACGACCGTGAAATATAAAAGTGGAGCATGTAACAGTAGAACGAAAAAGGTCAAAATCAATATTACCATGTTATATATACTAGTAAAGTTTCCGTTTAACTATTACACCCTTTACATTAATAAACAAACCTATGTTAACATGTGCCACGTACACCGTTTTCGTATGCTCAAGTGCATATTAAATGATTTGGGTACTTGTCTTATTGCGAACGAGTAAACGTAAAAGAGCAATAGAACATTCTAGAGAGTCCATAACTTTCTAGAACCAGGTAAATTTAATTGCTACATCTGCAAATGCATATGCTTTGAAAGATATAAAATCAAATTGTAATAAGTTCTTGGCTAACATTTGGAGAGACCTATTCCAGCAGTGGATGATGACAGTCGTCTGATGATCACACAAGATGACTTGCTACTTCTGCTATTTATAAAACTAATACATTTCCTATATTTGTAGTATTAAGCATTGCATGTATAGAAATTTTCTAGTTTATTATTTTCTTGTTGGCAGTGAAAGGTATGTTCGGTTAAAAGACAACAGTGCGGCCTTACACGCATATTACATTCATATTACGATAATAAAGAGGGCCTTAGAGTCCTACAATTCGTTTATTTATGGTGTCGGCTTTCACAAGAGTAGTTTCCGAAAAGTGTCGTAACCACAAATTTCGTTTTATTAAAAGATAAAAAATGTATGTAAGTCTTTTATGCATTCTATTTGTATTCAACGTAACGTAACATCACGACTATAATCCCCGTGGGGGTATGCAGAGGAGTGTAATACACTCCCATGTTTCACCAGTTACGTTTAAATCCCATGGAATAGACGGTGAGTCTATTGCCATAAATCCGAAATTTTGAATTCGAAAAATCCAATAGTACCCGACCCGGGTTTTGAACCCAAGACCTCCCGATCGGCAGTCGTGCTTGCATCCGCTCGACCAAATAGGCAGTCGATTTGTATTTCTTTTTAATTCGGTCAACACAAAGCTCATACGCATTACATTGTGAGTAAGATGTAGAAGTGTATATTTCTAATCTACTCGTAAGTTTTATTTTCTATCTTGACTGCCTCGTTGGTAGAAGTCTTGGGTTCGATTCCTGGGTCGGAATCCCCCCCCCCCCCCCCCGCCATCCTATTGTGGGTCTCAAACGTCATTCGTGAAACGTGGAAGTATACTACCCTCCTCCGCATATACGGCTGATGCTACTTCTAAATTCTTGCATAATTTCAATGTTTGAATATTTACCACGGTCAGTGCAACACAATTCCGAAAACACGAATAAGCTTAGTAATATTTTAACATCTAGACAGCGTCTATATAGAGAATAAAGAATGCAGTTTCGGTGTAGAAAATGTGAGATAATAAAGGGAGAGACTCGACGAAGGCTTTGAAGCCGTGGAAAGTAATGAAAAACAATGTATAAAAGAGTTTCTCGAGCGTCCCGCGCTGCGTCGGAGCGATACGTGGATGTGATTATGTTCGCGCGTTGGAGCATTGCGCGGATTCAGCTAGGAAATAGTATTAACACCAGTGTAATTGTTAATATGTTTGTTTATTGTTATTGTTACGTATTAAAATATTGTAACAATAACAACAAAATTTTCCTGTTATTGTTATAATGTGTTTAACTGTTGCTTAATTTTGCTGTTATTGTTATTATGTGTTTAATTTTGCTGTTATTGTTATAATGTGTTTAACTGTTGTTTAATTTTGCTCTTATTGTTATTATGTGTTTAATTTTGCTGTTATTGTTATTATGTGTTTAATTTTGCTGTTATTGTTATAATGTGTTTAATTTTGCTGTTATTGTTATAATGTGTTTAACTGTTGTTTAATTTTGCTGTTATTGTTATTATGTGTTTAATTTTGCTGTTATTGTTATAATGTGTTTAACTGTTGTTTAATTTT
>DWDT01002890.1:0-13061 GCA_018245595.1 Microceris scylla | reverse complement strand
GATCGAGCTCAGTGGCGTGCCATTGGAGAGGCCTATGTCCAGCAGTGGACGAGAGTAGGCTGATGATGATGATGATGTGATGATGATGATGATATTTTTCTAATTAATTATTTGTTTAGATTTGAACATAAACAAACCATCTTCTAGCAGACATATCTCCCTAACTGCTATAATAATTAAAGCCAAGTTGTTATTATCGTAGCGTAATATATACCTAATAGCACTATTCTCATAACGTACGTCCGTCTCACGAACATCTCGTGAGTCGTGTGCAGACTTGTATTTCATTAGAGCGAGCGTCGGAGCAACTGCTAACTGCCACTCTTGTCTGTTTCCCGACTGGAATATATGGGGATCTTTAGGTGGCTTCAATATATGTCTAGAGACATTCCATATGTTAATACTTGTCCTAAACGTTACAAGTAGTAGCTGCATCCTGATGAAACTTATTTAGTAATAGAGATATGTGGCACTCCGTGCTCTCCGCCTACCTCATCTAGGAATTAGCGTAAAAATACATATATATTTATGTAAATTTATTCGACTGCCTCGCTGGTCGTGTTGGTTGCAAGTGCGACTGCCGATCGGGAGGTCTCGGGTTCGATTTCCGGGTTTATAACTACAAAAATTTTCTAATCCTGATTTTCTAGTAGTGGTTCGGAGTCTGGATATGTGGCCGATGCTTGACAATAAGCTCACCACCTATTCCATAGCGGAACGTAAACGGAACTGGTGTAACGTGGGAGTGTTCTGCATTCCTCTGCCTACCTCCTCGGGGATTACAGCCGTGAAGTTACGTTTTTTATTTAAAGACTTCAGAACGATAAAGTGTCCTTTCAAAATAAAGTGTTTCAAATTACACAAACAGAATAGATTTCTATTGGCAGAAGCGATTAAGAAATAGGACAAATTTATCAGACGGGTTGTAAGGACCTTAATATCTTAGGCCCGTTAGGCTACTTGACACAATTACTTAAATTTATTGTCTTAGATGCTGTCCTGTTTTTGGAAGATTTCAATATAATACAATAACAGTTGAGGGTACTTAGATAATTTCCAAATACAATAATATTATGGGCATTCTATAGTAAAATAGATATTCATTTTATCATAGGCAATTTCGGCCCCTCTGCCTTTCGTAGTCCCATTTGAATGTTTCACACGTCATATGCAGCCTTGTACTTCATTAGGGAATGTTTATTCCGTTTGTCAACTGCCATGTTTGTCTATTAAATAGTTAATTACTGCTTGTGCCCAAGAGGGTATATAGATCATTCTAGAAACATTTTTTGCATTTGTTCCAAAAAAATATATAGTTGACTGCTTTGTATGTCGAGTGGTTGCAAGAGCCACTGCTCATCGATAGGTCCTGGGTTCGATTTTTATAACTTAGTATTTCTACCAATGGCTCGGATTCAGGGTCTATGTCTCAGCTCGCTACCTATCCCATGGTGGGACGTAAACATAACTGGTAAAACGTGGGAATATTTTACTCTACTCTGCCTACCGGTTCGGGCGTTACAGTCGTGATGTTACGTTATAAAATAATATAGATTGATCTAGACGTATTTAAATAATTGATATAACAAAAACACAGCACGTACGAGTAGGTATATCAGTAACAATAAGATATGATAGTCAATTTCTTTTACAACTTTCATTAAATAAATTCCAAGGATTCTCCTGATTCCTTATTCTATTCGAGAAAATTCTAAATAATCCACAAATCTATTCCCGACCCAAATGCCAAAAACAATTCACTGTATACTGGAAAATAAACAAGAAAATAAAAGAATTTCACTAACAAATTTTCTAAATAGAGGTTTAGTAAATATCTCTAACCTTCCATAATCCGTGACCCGGTTGCCTTTTTCAAACACAGCTTAGGAATGTTGTGCTTAATACTAAAATCTCTACTATCTCAATAGCGAAACCCGACCCAGTGTTTCGCTCAACATAAATCTTTGTAGTGGAAAGTTAAAATGCCTTTATATTAAGCTTCTGTGATTCATTTTACGAAACTCCGACCGCAGATCCCATCAGAGCATTCCGTTTATGCCACGTGGACAACAAAAAGATTTTTAGAACTCCGCGGATGACCACAGTACGTAGACACGGGTATGAAAATTTTAGCGCACGCTTTGCGGTTAATACGGTCAGGTATTCATATTTCTTTTGCTAAACCCCAAAGCGGTTCAGCTTTAGAGACCATAACATAAAACGCAAAATATTATCTTCGCAGAAATATGAATGCATTGTCCGATATATATTTTTGCGCCCTCGACGCTATAAATCTCTAAGTTACTTCGAAACTTATAGGGCTGAGCATTTTCCTATACTGTTATACGTACTTTCATTTACATATTTATTGCTATTGATTCAGTAATACGTATTCTTTATTACAACAATTTCCTATCAAATACATATATTTGACTGTAATTTGCTGAGCAATTTTTTGAGGATTTTAGCTTTACATTCGTATTACTCTCGCATATGCTTATCAACACTAACTTCTACTAATATTGAGAACTAGTCTCCTAGATAAACTTCAAATCGATAATCAGTAAGACTCAAAAGACAGAAGTACAGTGGCATGACTGTTTAAACACAATGCGACTGCAACTCGTTTTATGAGGCTTAGACCTCATGGAACGACTTTAGGTCGTGCCACCAAATTCCAATTGCTACTATTCGTGACATCGCAAACATTCTCACTAAACTTGATTAAGCGCTTCAAGCAAACAACAGATATCTCGGCTCTATATAGGTCTTATGTCTGAAGTCTAGATCTGTTTGTTCTCTTTGATTTATAGATGGACATATCTATAAGGAAAACATTGACAAAAATTTAAACATGTAAAAGATTTGTTTTTCTAGATCTTTCCAAAATCAATGTAAATAGGTAGTCGCTAGGCAAGCATGCTACATTATAGGCCACACTTTTGCATCAGGCAATACTGTGGCCAAGTGCTGGCCTAAACTAAGTAAAAAAAATTTGCACACAGTTAATCGTAAGTAAAAACTCAGAAGCACATTAAAAATATGATCCAAATTATAATAACAGGAATGATCACAAGCATAAATAAAACCTTCAAAAACTCCTATTACTTAGTGACATGTCAGGTCTTAATTCATTTGTTGTTTATTTCATTCAAACTGTTTTCAAATCTATCCAAAATGTACCTATGAGCGAAATCTACACAAAGACAGTAAAAACAATCTAGCGAATGCATTAATACCTATTTTTTATGAAAACATAGACGTAACAGTAGATAGACAAAAGTGGTAATCTATCTTGCCATTGTGTCAGAGTCGGTTAAGCTGGAAACAGAACGAAAGCCACAGCACTAAATCCCAGTCGTCGCTATTTCGTGACATCGCAGCCATGATAGGAATGTTCTTCCAATACTGGTGCATTGACTGAAGTAGCAAAACGCTAAAGTAATAATAATCGATACAAAAGTGTCAGTAATATAAACAACGCACGTATAACTACATAACAGCATTACACAAGATTTAAAATTCAGTTATATTCATAACCGGCGTATGATAAAATGTATAATTACACAGTTGTTAGACGTAACAACTTCTGAGCTTAAAGAGAAGGTAGTATCATACATATTTTTACCTCATGTTTAAAGTACAGCCATCCAGGAACTTTTGGAAAATATATGAAATTCTTTTAATTTTATCTTGAAATAACAACTATTACCTATTGTTATCCCGGCTCTAACTAGTATATAATTAATCATCATCATCAACTCCTTTCTCTTTCCGCTTGGAGATATAGAACTACGCTCAAAATGACAATATTTAAAGCCAGGGTACCACACTTCTCGAAATTTGATTGGCAGATTTCAAACGCACTAGCGAAAATTATAGAGAACTCATAGAAACTATTGGATCGGATAGTTTATAATAATTATAACCTAGACAGGGCCATGAAAAGTCTTCGCAGGCGAATCTGTAGGCAGACGATAAAACGCTTATTCGGAATGTGGTTCGCTGGGGAACTTGGAGCTTACGTCTGGAATAGCTCCGCACCTCTTTGCTCTGTGGTGCGAAATAACAGGCTGAAGCGTTGCCGTGCATAATAAAAAAAAATTACTGAACCCACGACGACTAATATAAGGTAATTTGTGTTTTTCTTCTGGTCATATCCATTAAAAACATATTAGGCAAAACTTCACATATACAGTAATATTGTTATCATGAGATAGTCTTGACATCTTGACTCAAAGATTAAATTTCAATATAGGTATAAACTGGTACGTATAAATTTATCCATGTTCTTTGGATTATTGTTCTGTACGTTTATTTATTGCCATAAATTGGCAACAAAAATAATACACGCAAAATTTTAATTATTTTACACAAAAAATTATTTTTACTCAATCAATCAAATAATTTTAATCAATCAAATACTTTAAATCTGTCAATCAAATATTTTAAATCAATAAATCAAAAATTTAATTATTTTACACAACAAATAATTTTTACTCAATCAATCAAATAATTTTAATCAATCGGATACTTTAAATCAATCGATCAAATACTTTAAATCAATCAATCAAATACTTTAAATCAATCAATCAAATACTTAAAATATTTTCAAATACTACATAACGTGTCCCAGTCAGATACGTAAACGGTTTTAGTGAAATCGCTGGAGCATTACACCACGCGGTGTCGGCAGGTCTTTATTCGTAACAGCTTTGTTGGCTCGTTACGTCTTCCGTGCAGCCAGCGAATAAAGTTTTCTTTGACGTATGTATTTGCATCGGCGGTGTACCTACGTACGTGGATTCATGTAGATTTCATATATCGTACCTGTGAAGTCAACTTTCGCAGTCTTTTAGCGTTTGTATGTGAATATGTTTAAGTCCCGCCTTTCATGCTTTCCAATTTGTGTTCTATAAATGTGAATACTCTGGCGCCTTTGTGGGTGTTTGTTATATCTAATAGGCTTACGATTCAATACATCTATATAATTGAATTTATCTGAACAGTGTTTAAAGCAAAAACAGAAATATACTACTCATATAACGTAACATTATTCCTGAACACAATCAGTGAAGAGTTAGACAGAGTAAAGAATTTTCAACTAGAAAACCTAAGTTAAAAAATCCAAGAGTACCTGACCCAGGAATCGAATCCAAAATTTCTCGATCGGAAATCACGCTTGCAACTACTCTACCACTTATAAATACATTTTAATTAAATATTGTCTATACACTAGAATATCTTGTTAGCACATAATACCGATTGTATTACCTGTTAAAAATTATTTCTATAGTGTTTGTACAATCTACATACTATTCCGAATTATCTTATATTTCGTTGGTCGAGTGGTTGCAAGCGCGACTGCCGATCGGGAGGTCCCAGGTTCGATTCCCGGGTCGAACACTACAAAAATTGTCTAATTTAGATTTTCTAGTAGTGGTTCGGAGTCTGGAATTGTGCCCAGTGTATGGCAAAAGGCTCACCACCTAAAGGCTCTATGCATCTATAATTACGCAAACATGTTATACTTTGATTTACGATACTCTCATTACGTAGACTCTGATCTTTTGCTATATTGACGATGCAGCAACAAAAAATAATATTTTTTGTAGAAATTTTTATCATCAACCAAAAGTAAATTAAAGTAAGTAACGACATCAAACGGTTTATTCCAGAAGATCTTTTACAAAAGACCACCACCAATTTGGTATTAATTATTATTGACTTTCGTTTTCAATGGATCCACTAATTAAAGTAACAAAAGGGTTAAAACTCGCCGAGCGTAAAGACCTTTCGAATGGGCTTAAAGAATTTTATATCAATTTAACGGCGTTCATTAAAAAGTCACCCTTATATTAAAAGAGTTTTCCGGTGCTTAAGGCCACAGATCGGCTTACTGCGCTTTAAAAAAATTGTTCGAAGAATACGTCAGTATTTAACGGCCAGAAAACGTAAGTTAGAATTCAATTTTTCAAGTCTCATCACTCTTTGTAAGTAATCTAAAATTGGAAAAGATGAAAGTAATTGAAATACTTGTTCTTTGAAAGAAAGAAAGATAGAAAGTAACTTTATTCGCATAAATAAAGCAGCACATATCATTCAAGTATGTGCAATGGTATGCAAGGAAAGATTTAGGTACATACATTAACAAAAACAAACAAATAAAAATAACATGTTACAATAAAAAATAAAAGAGAAATACAACAGTCAAAGAAAGTATTATCTTTAATTATGTTATCGTTCAGTTTTGGCAAACATGTCAGAGGGCGTGTTATTGGAGAGGCCTATGTCCAGCAGTGGACGTTGACGGGGTGATGGTGATGAAACACAGTGAGCATAGATCTATTTTTTAATTCATATCTACAATTTAAGATTAATATGACATCTGTATAATTTTTAGCTAGTCCACTGTGCCGTTTATCAGACTGTCAGAAAGCTAGTAATACCAAGGGCTACATCGACGATGGTATGTGTCCCTACCGCAAATCAGCAGTGCGTAGTTACACCGTTGCGTTCTGTGGTGTATTGGGTTAACCAAACCAGCAAAAAATACGAAGCATTCCCACTTAGATCCGTTTGAACACATCAGTTCAATGACTACAATCCTGCCTGTGAACAACCCTATATACATACACATATAATTAATTCAGAATACTATGTGTTGTGATTCGTGTTACCATGATTGATTTATTGGTCATTATTACAATTCCTAAAAATCAATCAATTCAAATTGGGCGGTACAACTACAAAGAGGTCACTTCTATAAAAATCTCAACCACATCTATGTTATGAAAAGTTATTTATGAAAAGGTGCTTGAAGGATGAGCCATGTAGGTATGTATGTATATATCTATTCACATGTGTCTAAGACATACGACAAATATATCATAGTAATTCAAATTAAAATTGTCTGGACACAACCATGCTTATAAATGTAAAATTTATATACTTTTCTTGTAATATATCAAAATCGTATTCGCGAAATAAATCTAAAAATCTTGAACAACAAAATATTTCTACTGTACTTACTATAAGAGGAAAAATATTTCAGGAAATACACCTGGAGATCCATATTATTAAACGAATAGCAAGGGACGTATAAATAAGGTTTTAATCTCGCATTCTACAATTGCAGGAGCGATTTTAGCTATTTTCACTAAAGTAATTACATCCGCAATTAAAACCTCCGCCCTCGCGGTGCACGGAATGCCGACAATTCTGGATGCCTGTGTTCCCTGCGACCCTAAACTGACCTCACACTACATAAAACTTTCGATTAAATTCTCCGACAATGGAATATCTTCTTCATGAGTTTTATAGTTACCGTAAAAGGTTCTACTACCAAAATGTATTAGTTGCAGCTTCAACCGGGAAGGTCCAAGCCTTTATAAAATATTTATATTTAAAACAATAATGATTATTAATGTGCAAGTTAAAAAGCAGTCGGCCATTAATAGACCTGACTGAGGGATAATTGTGAAACTGACAGTTGTGGGTCCCACCGGGGACTAACTTTCATAATTATGATAAGTACTAATATTTTTTTGTCTGATTGTGGGTAAAAAGAGGGATTTATATAAGCATATAGGTATATTTATATACACAAAGTTAATATAAACGGCTATCATTTGTTAAGTTATAATAGCCCAAGCGGAAATAGTTGGGACGAGATGGCCGTATGAGGACATGTCCCAAATAATTTATTTTATTATTAGATCAGTACAACAATATAACCTGCTACTACCTTTACAAAGGTATGAAGGTTATTATAATAAATTTCAAGGATAGAAACGTATCTCTCTGTATTCTTCCTCTCAGTCGTGTACTTCATTTTCGAAGGGCATGTCCGTCCTGAAATGATTGGCAACGGGATGTAACGAGCTGCTTCCACGCCACTCGTCAGCTAGTCGCAGCGTTTCGGTCACTCTGAGCCCCATCATGTTATACAGAGTTCCGGACCATCGAATCAGTGGTCGCCCTCGCGATCTCCTCCCATCTACCTTGCTAACTACAATGCTATTGGACTGCCGCCGAGCTATGTGATCGAAATGGCCAAGAATCCGCCGATATCCTCTGTGTTCACAGGTGAGATAAATATTGAGATAAATATTGATAAAATCTTCTTTGAAATGGTTGATTATGCTTATTTTATGTATTAAGTACATTTATTCCCATGAAAGAAACAATAAATCGAAAAGAACCAAAAATCGGTTCTTTTAATATTACTACAATATAATATGGTCAGACAAAATCCATTATGGTGTAGGCAGAGAACATAGAATTCCAAATATCTTTTACAAACCTGCTTCTTTCACATGTACTACTCTCCTATTATACGCACGCGGAGTTCGGAAAATCCCTTGAGCCCAGGTAATACCTTATGTGGATCTGTTTTTGGCCTACCTCGCCACCTACATACATCATTAATATTTCATTTTTTCATCAGCCATTTTTTATGTTCGAAATAACCAACAAAATAAGTAGTTCAAAAAGTTCTAACTACTACATGTATGGGCGCATATTAGAAATAAAAACGTAACTTCACGCCTGTAAACCTGAAGAGGTAGGCAGAGGAATGCAGAACACTCCGACAGAATATTAGAAATAATTATTAACGATACGTGCGGTGCGATATCACTTACGCTTGGCATATGATTTACTCTGCAAAGATATCAACATTCAATTATAGACTTTAAGTCATGACTTTACCGTGCAAGTTGCGATGTACAGCATTCGTACAATAATGAGTCATCTCGACGCAGAGACATTTCTAGGGCACTCACAGTTCACATCTGTTATTGTAAACCGTACTGTATGTTAATCAACATACAATTCATACTTGAATATTCTCTGCTAGGAAAATAATCGAAGCGAATCATTATCGATAATAGTTTTCGATTTGTTAATATTTAATCAGTAGTTTCAAATGACACTAACAAAATTATTATTTATTGCGGTAGTTCTACAGTTTATATACATGTTTTCGTCATTTCCAAGCAAGTCAGGTTGGCCGAGTGGTCTAAGGCGCCAGATTTAAGCTCTGGTTCCCGAGAGGGAGCGTGGGTTCGAACCCCACACCTGACAATCGTGTTCTTCAACATTCTTTTGGTATTCTAAAATGAATTTTTGTATAAATAACAATAAAAAGATTTGTTTGTAAAATAAATGTTTAATAACATTTTTTTCTTATATAAATGAATGAAAAATTTTATTACATTGTTAAATAATTATTATAAAACACGATTAAATAAAACAAATTACTTTAGTGTACCTATGTACATATATACATCATACATATACTTTATTTTCGTTAATTTTGTTATTAAATAAACTTTATAAATATACTTTAATTTTAATGTTTTTCGTGCCATTGTTATTTGCACACACATGCACAGAATTGCTAATATTGCTATTTTTTTACCACTAGGCGCCTTAAGCAAACTATTATTTGTGAATTATTGTCACTTTTAAGAATTATTGTGTCCTTATGGGCAATTGACGCGAGATTTACGTATCGGGTGCATTTAAAGGGCTTATCTGTGTAAATAACGCAGAATGATATAATTGATAACAAAAATTGTAGTCCATACTTATTTTTATTTTTAGATTAGTCTATAGATATTGTTAGTCTTAAAAAATATCAAAGATTAGTAAAACTAACTTTTGCCAACCCGCACTTGATCAGCGTGGCAGACTATGGCCTTAACCATATCAATATGAGAGGAGACCCATATTCCAGCAGTAGAGAGATAAATGGGTCGATTAATAAAAAACTACACATGAATTTTTTTCTGTTATTCGTCCTTCACTTTTCATTCATTCTTGATTTTCCATTCATTTAACAATTTTATTTTTAACTTTTCCTGTAGTAACACGTGGCAGCATTATTTAAACTGCCAATTATAATGTCAGGAATGTAAATGAGCTGTACCGTTATAAATAAGCATATAGACGCCATAATACTCTTATAGACTACGTGGACGTTGTACTTATACGAAACATTGTATCGATCATACGAACAAGCATACGACAGTTATTCGCATTTATCAGGAGAAAAACTCAGTTCCGAAGTGTGCTCCCCGTGAGAAATACTTTGAACAAACGTTAAAGTGGCTTTAAACCGGAGATCATAAAAGAGCCATTCCGCGGCACTCGGGGAAATGCACATTTTATAAAATAAAATGGAGAAAAAAAACATCTCAGAAATGTTTATTTTCCAAGTGAAGTTTTAGCGTCTGTGAAATTCTTCTGTTTGCATTCCAAGTTGTTTGCGAGAGTCTTTTGATTTGTGAATATTAAAGCATAGTTTAGATGCATATATGATTTAAGTTTCACGTACAACGGATCGTTTTGAGACATTTTTTTTATTCTACTTCTGAGCTCTCTCCTGCCTGTCGTCTCAAACGTCGGCATTTTTAAAGCTTAACCATATATAAAAAAGACTTGAGGTTTTCCGATAAATACTTTCCTTTAAGCAGTCATGCTTAGTTTTATTATAACACGAAAAGAGAAGATAAAAAAAGATATGCGAAGTGTAAGACAGCAATTAGAAGTATGAAGATAGCAATATGTAGTAAATGTATTATTAATAAGAAATACAGAAATTACAGAATTACTACTATCAGTTACGTATCACAAAATGTGTTTATCGTTTGTTGAAAAAATAGTAATAGAACTTTGTTGAATAAATAGTTGTAATTGTAAACAAAAGTTTGTTAAAAACTATAAAGAAACATACATAGATTACATACATCTAGTTCGTTTAACTATATAACTTTCATAAAATGGTATTCCACGAAAAATTCTTCCAGCCAATAATTGATATAAGATATGTATAGAAATAGTTAAACAAATTGATATAATTGGCATCTTAATGAATTAGGAAAATAAACTTAAATTACTAAATTCACAATTAATAAACTCTCTCATTCGAAGGTCTAAATAAATCGTACAAAGAACGATTTTAACTAAATAATCAATTTAGAATGTTTCAGAATTGAAATTCGAATCTTTCTACGCAGGCCAATGCTTTTAATTATATGTAAAAAACTTCCAATTTCAAACGTTGTGAATATAATGTCACTGTATTTATATCTGTCCTCGACCAATATTTTAAAATTCGAATCTTTCTACGGAAATCAATAATTCGAAATTCAAATGATTGCGGGAATTTGCGGTGAGACCATAGCTATTTTAATTTAAAAAAATATTTCGAAATCATTTTTGTCTGGTTCTTCAAATTTTCCGATATCGATATCCGTAAGATTGGCGTTCCTAACTTTCTCTTTCTGAAAGTAAATCATTGCCCAGCATAAATTGAATGATTGATTGAGGATTATGATGAACATTTATCTAACAAACAACGCTATCTTTAATATTCAGTTTGTTTAATTGGTATTCATGTCAAAATTTAATTCTGCAGTTATTTATTGTGCAAATCAAGTTTAATGAAAACGAATACATTTTTGAATATCCTCTTTGATTGTCATTTCACATTACAATGAATTTGCATTGACAGAACAATCAATATAAAACATATTTTAAGTATTTTTATTCTGTGACAATGCGTTCCATTGTTCAATAACCAATAAAAACAAAACATATCTGACACTTCCTGACACAAGATTTATACATTTATGCATTGTATGCACAGAAACAAGTCTTATAAACAATACATTTGGTACCTACCCAAACTCTTTTTTCTGTGTTATCGATTACTACTTTAATCGAAGTCATAGTTAAAGTCAGATCCAAACGATAAAGATAATCCAAAGATGAAAGGGATTTATTATTATTATCTAACCCTACAATATGTAAAAGACAAATGTAATATGACAGAAACATGTGTAAGATGCTTAATTAAAAAAAAATTGAAAACGCATGGAGTCTTCATATTGTTCAATTAATGAAGAAGACAAGAAAGATTTCAAGAAGAGAGACATTAAGAAAAACCGCTAAAACGGTACCTTCGACTTGTCTATAGATTAATATACAGATTTATCGTCAGAATAAACACAGATAACACTAAATCATGAGATTTATCCGAAGATTTACACGTTTATGTAATATTATACACATTTGATGCAAGTTTCTAACGAGAAGTTAGTAGTTTTATGGTTTTAAGTAAGACCTATTATAAAAATATTGATTACATTTTAAAATCTGTTCTGTACATCTTAAAATCTGTACATTTTAAAATATTAAAATCTGTTAAAATTAAAACTAAAACATACCATAACAAAACGCTTAAATATACGAGTGTATACGTACATTTAACATCAGAATCACTTACCTAAATATTATTCATTACATATAAGAATTAAATGGAGAAAATAAGAAGGCGCGAAAAAAAAAATTATAACCTCAGGAATTTATTAATTCCTAATTAGGTACAAGAGGCATTTCGTTATGACTTTTGGCTGACTTTAGGTTGACTTTGGCCCATCAGCCCTGTCATTCAAAAAGACATTAAAATAATAAATACCTTCTAGGTTAAAAATATTATGTTATAACCATCATGGTGTAACGATTATGCTGTAACTATTATATTATAATCTAGAATAACTAGAATGGAATCGGGTGGTAAAAACCAAGCAATTAAAAATGATAAAGTTATGTTCAAAACACCTACACCATGAAAAATTTTACCGGGATACCTTACGGTATATAATGTTTTAGGAATTGTCCATCTAGTTTTGAACCTATACGAGGTCCTTCTTTATGTCCTCCCGCCGGTTACAACCAGGTCGCAGTGATAATTAAACTAGGGGAACTACCAAAAAAACATACCTACATGAGTCAAACCGATACATAGTATAAGTAGTTTTAATACTTAACGAAGTTTTCTACATAGAATATGTTTTCTTGCAGAGCTATGCATATTCATGACTTTTAGGAAATCGGTCATAACGGATGTTTAAATCATTTTAATGTAAATCTTAAGTAAAAAGTCAGAACCTTTTTACGGTCATTAAGTTCATAATATTTTACTATTAAATGTTTCGTGAGTGTTTATACACATGATTATAAATGTACCGGCTTAACTCACGTACGTTTTT
>DWDT01002889.1:0-13065 GCA_018245595.1 Microceris scylla | reverse complement strand
TGGAGATTACGGGCATAAACCCCCTTTTAGGGGAGGCCTATGTCCAACAGTGGACTAAGATAGGCTGATGATGATGATGATGATGATGAAATTCGAGATACAATGTGTGAACACCTTTACAACTAACTAAATCAAACCGGAGACACAGTGTGGAATCACCCTTTTAAAAATAAGTAACCTCAGGTGCGCTGCTGGCTCGTGAGCAGCCTGTCTATAGGTAGCTCTATGCGGGGATTACGTGACTCGTATCTCTAGGCAGAATATTAGCACTATAATAGAATAATAGCAGAATAAATGAATAAGAGAAACGCGTTAAGTCAGTAAAGATACAGATATTTGGCACTTGGTGCTCCCAGCCTATTCACGTAAGTGTACTGGGGTCACGTTAATTATTAAAATATACAAAACCAGGGATTACCTTCATTTTCAAACTCATCATAGCTCTGCATATATGCGCACATGTGCAGAAAATCCATGACACAGAACACAAATCTATTTATTGATTAACTATTAGTGCAAAACGAGAGAACAGTACGATAACAAAATAAAAGACTCAAGTACGTCCGACCACGAATGTAGATGAACAACTAATACTGGCCTTATCAAGTGACACAGAGTAGATAACGCAGTAGACGGAGGGGCGAGGAGCTTACAATGAAGGGAGTCACGGCTTGGAAATGTAGGTAAAAAAAGACGTTGAGTCCTGGGATGAAATATTTTTTTCGTGTAAAGATACGCCAATAAACCAATACCATAGATAAAATCCCTACACTAGCACGTGTCACACAGTTGAATAGTTAAAAAAATTACGTGCGCTGAGGCATGTGCGTTTATATAATTTTTTTAGGCATGTAGTTAGATATGCAAATTTTTAAACCATTTTTTTATAAATATATAGAAAATTAATACATTGACATTTTATATATACTTTTAATATAATTATTTTACGATTATTTTCACTGGCTTTTTTATCTAGTGTTTCTAGAGTACAGTAGTATTCACTATGAACGACAATAGGCCCCGCAAGTCCCATCAACTAGTAATTTGCGCCATAATAAGCCAACATCATTATCATCATCATCCTCAGAGTCAGTTTGTCACATCCAGTATTTTTCTCGTCGTCCGATCTAGTCGGAGGACGTCCTACATTACATTTGACAATTCTTACAACACCGAAATGATAAAAAAAACAGTAATAACTCACATTGCACTCCAATCAGCATCTTCTCAATCCCGGACTTGTAATAATCAAAGGCCCTCTGATAATCGCCCGTATTTTCGCACGTCGCCGCTAAATTCAACATGTAGCCAGCTTCGAATATGTAACTATCTTCCGTCTTCGTCTTGCTCTCCACGTTGGAAAGAGAGAACGTGCTCCTCTTACTGTGTAAGGACAGTCGGGAGCTACTCCTACGCGAATCACCATCGCACACAGACGAGTCACAATTAGTAGAGTTTAGAGAGACGGCTTCCGCATCAGCGCTTGCAGGTTTCGGCATGGTGTGGTAGTCCTCGAACTTGGATGTGGACGGTGCGTCGAAGTTTATCAGATCTGGCAACACCGACTTACTTTTTATACAAGGCTTGCTTTTCTCAATGGTGATCTTGTCGAGTTCATTATAGAAGTCGTAATCGACGCTGATCAGGGAGCTTATAGATTCGAAACTGTCTGTGATAGACTGCTTTTGACTAGTTTTGGGCGACTCCCGTATCTCCACGTCGGCCGCTTCGTATATCGGTATCTGTGACACGTCCAGCTCGACCGGGTTGTTTCCGGCTCTTGGCGCGGCGCCATCTGACGGTGTTTCTTGTAAACTGCGTGCTAGAATACAAAGTATTTACAACTTACTCACGTTATTCCCTTATGTACTATAGCAGGCGCTATTTATTATCAAAATGTAAATAATTTAAAGTTAAGCCAATTTATTTATAAAACAGTGGGAAAGAGTTAATCTACTTGAAGAATTAACAACCCGGTAACTGACTTTTACTAAGCCTATTACATAACTCAGATACTACAAGGGCTTCATGTAGTCATTTATATTACAGTATCGTTTATAAGCTCCCTATGTTTACTTTTCTAATGTTACCAACCAAACATTATGTGTTCAAATTAATTCAGTATGTAGTAGATACACTGATGACAAATTCAAATATTGAATAATAAGGTAGTGACTCACATAACAATACCTACATAGATTGAAGTATTCTTTGCTTATTTCTAGGCATTCTCAAGTCTACATGGAATTTAGTATGTTTTGCGACCTCAATAAAAGGCAATAAAACTGAAGCCTTTTATTAACTGTATATACAGTTATGATAACTTGACAATTTAAGTACTTATTATTATTAGTAATAACCCTAACACAGATTCTGTTCATACTGAACAAACAGTTCATATTTTTGTTATGACACTCATCAGCAATATCAACACTTTTACTCTCCTCCTGTTGGGAAACTGTATGCCGCTGTATTTTATTCTATTGTTGTCAACTCTCATTTATTTTACCTTAAAAAATTCAAACTTCTGCCGAAAGCAATTATTCTAGGGACGAAGTCGCGGGCAAAAGCTAGTTGTGATTTAAAAATTTGAATATTTAAACTGTATAAGTGTAAAAGTCATACTTAATCCATTTTACGATACATGCCTATTAGTGCATGAATGAATCAATATAAAGATGTAATTACTGTACAATACACAAAAAGTTGTAATTACTTCCGTACAATATCATAAAGGCACATATAGTGAACTGGCCTAAATTAAATAACCAGTTAAATGTAATAAATGCCTAACATACATATTATGATCTCACCGCTATGGCTGGGGCTTTTAGTTTCATCATCAGAAGTTTGGTACTCAAGTGGAGGAGTTTCTTCAATGGGCAAGTGGAGAGACGACCTGATGGCGTTTATAACACTTGACTTTGGCTCCGGTTCGGGGTAGCCGGTCTGTTAAGAATTTTACAACTTTTATAAAAATTCTGACACAAGTGAATGAAATTCAAAATCTTGTTGACATTTTTATGAAAAACCTCAAATGTTGTTTCTTTATTTTTTTAGTATATAGAGGAATTCTAACTGGAATATACATACTATAAGAAAAAAGTAACTGTAATCCCCAAAGGGGTAGGCAAAGGAGTGTAGGACACTCCCATGTTTCACCAGTTACATTTATATCTCATGGAATAGGTGGTGAGCCTATTGCCACACACCAGGCACAGATTCAAACTCAGAGTCACTACTAGAAACTCTAAATTATAAAAATCCAATAGGACCCTACCCGGGATTTGAATCCAGGGCCACCCGATCGGTAGTCATGCTTGCATCCACTTGATCAACGAGGCTCACAATCTATAGTTACTTTATGTAGTCAATATCATATCAGAACACTACAAATATTATGGTAAGCTCTTCGAACTTATTTTGTAACTGTGTCCTGACCTTATTCTTAGTTTGTAACTTTCTTCACATGAAGCCAGTTGACTAGCTGGCAAAATAATTGCTTACCTGAAGAAAATTAACGAAATCAGTACTTGTAAACAGCAGTCTGTGTTCTGCTATGAATTCTAGTAATGCCTTTATTGACTTTGCTCTCTCATCTATGACCTGTAATAGATAAAATCGAAAACAATATAGTATAAGGAAAACAAGAATTAATGGATGTTCCACTACTAGAAATAACCTAAATTTGAATAAGTTTAAAATAAAAAAAAAACGTAACTTCACACCTCACCAGTTACTAACAAAAAAAATATTTCAAGGCAAAAAATTTTCATGATCATTTTCATACCAGAGAGTGGAAAAGCAGCTGATTTTATTTGTAGTAATTAGATAACATTTGTATCTAGATCAACCCTGTTCGTTTTCTAGTCCTAGACTGAAGGTCAGCAAGTGTTACAACCATTGTAATAAAGTGTTTCAAGAGAAATACAAATGATTATTTAAATTTTGGCCACCGGAAATTAATTTACTATGCTAATTGGTTTTTTATCTTGATAATAATTTGTTCTATCAATGCACAGTTATCAATAATAAATATACATATATCACACAATATCCTTTAATAGAAAATTTTATGAAATAGAACAATATGTACGATTACATTGATGATAGACATCACACCAATTGATAATTATTGATAATATTGAAATGCCAGCAAGGTACAAATGTGACATTACAATATGGCTGATGTACTTTCAGTTGTGATGCACACAAAACATATCTAGCCATTTCATAGAATCTGTCTCGATGAGCAGATAGTGATTTTGTATTGTAGACTTTACAGTTGCAAAATATAGAACATATAAGAAATCCTAGACTCGGGCAGTGTGATAAACTGTCGTCTTAACCCATATGAGAGTGGAAACACTCTATTAGTTAACAAGTAATAGCATTGATAAGAAGGTATATAAAGTGATGACTAATCAGCAATGATATTTTAAGATTAATGAGTATTTATTTTCAAAATCTTTTACAAAATGTATATCACAATAAATATAAATTGTTGCTGAAATATTAATTAGAATTCATACCTCCTGTTGAAACCTTTTAAAGAAGCTACTCTTAGCTAACGTTGGAAAGTTCCCCCGAAGGTGCAAACCAGCATGCAAGGACCTCATACTCTTGTGCAATCTTTGGACATCACTGTATCTCTTCCACACTGAGACCACTGTGACTGCTTCTGGAGACTCCAAGGGAAACAACTGAGGTTCAAGAGATAATTAACATTTTAATTTTATGTGTATTGCATACCGTAGTTTAATGACATGCATACGATACAATGCAGCCTATTAAATCAAAATATGTCGGTCTAAGGGTTTGAAGACGTATAAGGGCATTTTTCGTTGATACAAAAATCTGCCGAATAATTACTTATAAAATTTACTTACAACTGAAGTGATTTTATAGATAGTAAATCCATTCTTATGTTTTGCTGTTTCGTCTATCGAGAACCGGCGTACCCATTTGTCTCTTAGCGACATTTCCGATTAAACTTTCATTGAACAACCAATCGATACAGGAAATAACGATGCTATCTCATATTTCAGACAATATTTCAGGTTGTAGAAAATTATCACATTATTAACACTTAAAATATAAAAACGATAATCTAAAGAATGAGTACAAATAGTACCCTACACAAGAGCAGACAGTACCTATACGAGACAGTCGAACTGTCGAACCAGAACACAGCAGTTTATGACGTATACGACAGATGTCAATACTCAATAGTGTCTTTGTACAATGCTACTATTTTTAAAAGTTAGCTTACACAATGCATAGTAAAATAGTTTTCATAATACTTGAACTGGTGAGATTATAATGATATTTGTTTCCGCACAGTTTATACAAATAATTTTTAAAACGGTTTTTTGTAAGCTTTTAACCAATAATATTTTTTGAAATATATTATGTTTGAATCATTTTGGATGTATTTCATGGATATATGTACGACTTTTTGTTAATTACTCGTGTAACACACCTTCTTAATTAATTATAATGATCTCTTTTTAGTACTAAAAACCTTATGTTGCAAAAAATAAATTGTTAATTATAAAAGCCATGCAATAAAAAAGATTTAATTAAATCTATGATATTAGATTTATCCTGTTTGTAGCAAGAATAAAATAATAGGTATCATTGAAGTAGGCAGTAATAATTAATAATGTAAATAACAATCGAACTGTTACTTATTTAATATTTATTTCACTAGATGTCAGTGTTCTGCACCTAAACAGAAATTCTGTACTCCAGATGGCGTTGCAGTTTGTAAACAAATAATCTTATGAATGGGAAGCCTGGAGTTTTATTTTTTATTAATTCCTTTTTATTTAATGTCAATCAGTGTTTTCACGTTTTCAACGGAGACGAATTAATGTCAATTAGTATTTTCAATTCTTCCTCATAAGAAGAGATTTGGTTATACTTCAAGCTTCATCGTCTAAGTTATCCCCACTCTTGCATACTGACTACTCAGTCGAATGGCGCGCAGCGAGTAGCAATGCTGTGGTAGTGTGGGTTCTTGGTTCTTATTACATTATAGTGTCGTGTTTCTCGCGTCCTCGACTAGTTCGTTACAATACTTTTGCTTGAAATCATGAGTGTAATATACTAAAAGAAACTTCGGAAGCATAGTTCAAAAAAAATGTGTCAGTAATCTGTGTGTTATTGTTGACGTGGTTTAAAATTTAACGAGATGGGCTCGAAAATCGAATACGTGGATTCGTCACATTTGTACGCTACGAACTACGTTCGTAATTCGAAAGCTATTGGTGTGCTTTGGGCTATATTCACTATCTGCTATGCGATTATCGCCGTTGTTGCGTTCGTGACTCCAGAGTGGATCGGAGATTTGGAAACAGAGTTTCCGAGAAAGTTTGGTTTATGGCAGATCTGTAGGGTGGACGAGGCCGCAGAGGACTGTAAAGGGAGACTAGATGATTTTCTCTCAATAAATGGATTTGTGTTCAAAGTGGCGACAGTGTTAGTAGGACTGGCGGTCGCCTTAGCCCTCTTCACGATATGTGCAATGCTGTTGTTCTTTTTTTGCCAATCGACGACTGTTTTCCACATATGCGGATGGCTGCAGCTGCTGTCCGGTGAGTAATGCCGAAACCATTTACGTTTGTGGTTGTTCAAAAACTGCAACTTATAGTTTAATTGCTTGGTATTGAACAAAATAATTCATTATAACTAACTACATTAG
This sequence comes from Microceris scylla, assembly GCA_018245595.1. Taxonomy (NCBI): domain Eukaryota; kingdom Metazoa; phylum Arthropoda; class Insecta; order Lepidoptera; family Hesperiidae; genus Microceris; species Microceris scylla. Next base: position 6,359 of record DWDT01002889.1, on the reverse strand, counting down.
AAATGTAAATGATTTGAATTTAATTTGTCTGATTGATAAATAACACTTTTACATATATTTTTGCAATGAATTCGTTAGAAATCTGTACGTTTAAAATGCTTATAATCATGCGAGCTGGAGTGAAAGTGCCCATACTTTAACATTGATACCTACTTACTGACCTTGCAGAACCTCGATTGCAATACCTCAACATAGCCACCAACTGCAAACTGTATTTATCTCTTAATTTTTCTTTTTGTCATACGCGTTGTTGATATTTCTTACATCACCGACATCAACAATAATATCTCGAGATAGCTACTGCCGAATGATGTAAACGTAGGTAGCTTTTTTAAAAGTTTCCACTGTTCCTGTCACGTTATGGTGGTGTACGTATAAGGTCTTTTATATCGACATAAAGAAACCGTTAATTGAATCCACTTCTTTATTTTATATCCAATGAATAATCCTATAATCACGCGTTGTAAGTTATTTTTCATGTTTTATTTTTGAATGAAATAAAAAATACGAGTATATTTATGGCTATTTCAATAAAAATGAAAATAAAATTTAAAGTAGGTATTTAGCAATCAGAAAATTGATTCTGAACACTATTGACCCATTGATAAAGTTAATTAAAACTGCCGATAGACAATATTTTTGTTTGTTTTAAGACCATCAACAGGTGTACCCAGTCATCCGGTACACGACGCAGGTGCGTTGACTAGATTCTTTGACGGCTCGCAAGAAGTTGTTTTAAGATGACTACACCCAAATGATTACCTATCATGTAGAAATATAGATTTTGCCAATGAGAGTACGGCTTTTATATAAAAAAGGCTTACATTTTGCATGAACGTGCATGAACGTGCTAAAAATTCTTGATCTACGTTTAAAGGTCAACTAACAGAACCACCTTCAAAAACTCACTTGACTGAGCAGCATGATTCCTGATAGAGAGATCCGGGATTCGATTTCTGGGTCTGGTTTTCTAATTTAGAATTCCTAGTAATAGTTCGGAGTCTGGATTTAGACCCAACATATATCAATAGGGTTGCTCACTGTACCATGGCGGGACGTATAACGTAACAGGTGAATAATGGAATTGTGTTGCATTCTTCTGGATGTAGTGTTTCGATATTATAATATGTAAGTTTGTTTAATATTTTTTGGTATTCTCTATAAAATGAGTCTTCCAATTGTCACCGATCAGAAACGACACTAGTCTGTGCGCCAAAAGTTGCACAAGCCACATACCTACTTGACAACTTGTCGTCAGCTTCAGATTTAAATGTCACGGATTTCTTCTGCCGCGTAAAGTTCAAAACGCTATGATATTGTGAAATCCATGAGATAATGTTTACCGATTATACTATTTCAAGAAATATTATTATAACATAATGTGGAACAAGCAACACAATACTTCCTATTCATTTACATAGACAAGTAAACACGTCAAAATTTGCCTAGTCAATGTGCTGGGCTTACGTTTGGGTCCAAACTGACCTGATAGTAAATAAGATATGGGCTAGGATATAGCACACTGGCCTACAAAGTGCCTTTTCACTCTTGTCTTGAATAATTCCAGGATGTACCGAACCGGAAACAACAGACTATTATTATTATTTACAAGCAAATTTGTTGAACTTGGTCAATTAAGTTCTGAATGCTTTTAAATCTAATGATGTTTAAACAATGTTTTGTTTGAATGATCAATACACCATTGTAGAAACTAATGTTTAACCTTGCAATGTAGATAAAATACATTTTATACTGAAAGCCTGCACAGACGAGGGACATGTCCGCTTAGCACAATGGTATGCGGTGGGTTGAAATAATTTCTGTCAGAACTTAGGGGGAAAATAAACAAAATAGAAGAAGAAATGTTACAAAAAAGTATCAACCTATATCCGGCAGTTTTTGTGTTCGTACGCAATACTTTTTGTCGTTTGTTGTTGTTTTTTATATAATGCAGTTATAAGTAATCTTTTTGGGGACAACATTTCTGAGATAATTTTTCCCGAATCTTCTACCAACAAGCAAGGTCGTTCATAAATGCGCATCGGCTAAAATAAACATATATCTCATTTAATTTATAAATACAATCTGTTCTTAAAAAGTTACAGACTGGCTCGTGGCCCCCTGGTGTTCAGTGGTTAATGAAACCCATACCACATAGATTTTGATTCTATTTGACGAACTGCACATACTTTATTATCCCTGATTGTTGTTGTTGTTGTTATTATTATTATTGTTGTCCCTTGTGGAGTAACCAAACAACACCGTGCTTCTTCTACAATCGTCACTTCCCAACCATGCACTCCGCTTTTACACTTCTGTCTTCCTCGTCAGTTAATATACGACCTGTTTGGTCAAGGTAGGTCTTTGTCTTCCTTGGCAATTGCATTCATCAACATTCGCATTCTTATTATTATATATTAACTTGTCAAAAGGTTGTTTTGTTCCACGATAAATAGTCCTAGAGATATAGTGATTCTATACTAACAGTATTTTCCTTCCATGAATGAATCACAGCCAAGCCGACGGCAAGCGACCCGAGCACCGCTACGTGACCGAAAAACTTGGACGAGTAGTTAGATGTGTGGGCTACTTCAGCCGCTCAGTTCCGTGATACGTGTGTTTATGATGTTAATGAGGCTTGCTAATATCTTTACACCATACCTATTGTGAGGTGTTAATCGATAGAATGGTTTTCACTGCGTTACAATTATATTTTTTTCTTATGAATCATTTTATAGACATTATTTGGATACATCGCTTAGGAGATAATGTAAAATGACCTTATTTAACATTTACGAGTTTATGGCCACAGTACTCGTATGTTATAGTGCCCCGAAAACCAATCAATTAAGACGTCACATGTACTAATAACTATTATAATAACACGCATTGACGGATCGCTGCTAAAAATTTACTATAACTGATCTACAACACGCATGCCCAACGTGGAGTGACAAAAATGTCATTAATGCAGGCGGTATGTAACAATGGACAAACTGATTATGTTAACAAAATATTGTAATATCATCACGTCACATCCTTTACGGGGTAGTAAACTAGTAAAGGGTAGTAAAGGTAGTCTTTTAAGTACCAAAGTGATATTCATTTAATCTTCGATGTTTTTTAAACAAGAGACCATATTACATAGCCGTGGGGTGCAACTACTTGTAATCCAATCATAAGCTATGCAATCAGCCAACAAATTGCGGGCGCGATTGGCATTCCTCAGTAAATTGTGCCTGTCACGCATATTGCTGCTCTCTGGCAGCACTGATGTTGATGTCAGGCCTGAGGCTTCCCAGACGTTCTGATTCTTGTAGCCGTCCTTCGATCCTTTGCTTACGTATAAAATATGTACGCTATTAATGGAGTAATTCGAAATCTTCGAATCCGGCTAGAATGTATGAAGAGAGTGGAGAATATATAAGAAGCATCGGTAAATATAAAGATGTTTGGCACTCTGTATTCTCTGCTACAATCGGAACAGACGTGCGTGATCATATAACAATAGTAATCATTACCGTTACTTTACTATTTATTGTTAATTAATCTTTTTTGTTTGATTACATTTGAGTCATTTGTGAATGAACTGACGATTTTTAACATAATATTTTTGTGTTCAGAAAAAGCCGACAAAACAATTACAAGCTTTTATTTTCGTCACAGCTTATCATACGATCATGTTATGGATAATTTTGTAATAATTAAAGCAATATTGCATACGTGCGTGCTCTTTGCGGAAGTCGCGTAGTGGGTTAAAATAACATTAGCTTAAATTATTATTTAAGACAAACTAATAATGTTAATAAGATTACTCCTATAATCTCTTCAAATTTTACTCGCGCTCGGCGTTCTTCTCGTTCCTTTGTGATCTAACAGAGTAATAGCTTTTAAATGCGCCGCAGTATGAAAATTGCATCATTAAATCATCATCATTATGCAATGAAATCATTAAGTCATCACTCGGATGTACATTAGAATTAGCATGAAAAGTAAAAGTAAGTATTATGAGGCACTTTGTTGGGGCCGCGTACCGTGACTGAGCTCGTTTGAAGGCGTCTATAACCCATTAAAGATTTCTCTGCCGATATTAAACATGGTGTCGAAATACAAACTGCATTCATTTTAAATTTAACCAGCTGTAGATTGGTGTTTTAATTCTCAGCCTACTGCTCAGGAGGTCTAGGATTCTTATTCTGGTTACATTTGTCTCTTTATAAAGTTATATCAATTGCTATAAATAGTTCAAGACTGCATAGTTGGTCAAGCGGTTGCAAGTGAGACTATTAATCTAAACGGCCTGGTATCGATCTCCGGATCGGTCAAAGTATTATTAGGTTATTAATATGGGTGAATCGTGGAAGTGCATGTAACACTTCTGCCTACCTCTTCGGGGATATACGAACATGTTATGTTAAACGTAACTCGCTTGATGGTATTTAATAATTAAATGTAACTTGTTATAATTAAACTAAGACATGGTGGGGAAATATACTTAACGTGAAGTGTAGTGAATTTTTGAGCTGACATTGGACCAGAACGGCACATTATGGCCTTACTTTATTATACTACTAGAAGAGAATTGTTTAACATAAAAACTATAAAAGATAACTGATTAGCAGGTTTCAAAGACCCTGGAACAATATTACGAAAAACTCTTGACGTAGGTTTCTTTACAATGTTCTTCGTCACAATTATAGCATATAATATTTGATGTTTTAAAAGAAATCACTTTGTAAAATCAAATTTAGATTTGAACCATAGGGTTCATATAGATGCTCAGCGTGAAATGCTTTAGTCTACGCCACTACACTACCATCGCTTAATTTACGAACTTAAGGCTGAGGAACTTACGTAACCTGTAATCCACTCGCAATTGCTTTTTTTTCATTCTTATTCCATATTCGGAGATATTGAAGTTGTATAGCAGTTATTAGCAATTTCGTCGGCTTATGTATGACACAAAAAGATAGTTCCATTTATTTGTCCAAAAAAGTCGTGCTAGTTAATTGATTGATTTAGTAATTGGTTAAAATAGTAAATTAGGAACATCAACCTCAATATTCCAATATGTATGACGACTTCGCTTAAGTAAATGAGACAAAAGAATGTACCAAGACCATAGCAGGTGGGAATCATTAGTGTCTCTCTGGTTCTAGAGGAAATTGGCTTCACAATATATATTATTGTATAATTTTACTAATTTCTTCTGTCTTTATTATTAATCTAAAGCTAGGTTACAAAAGGCCGACTTAATGTCTCCTAGCATTTTCTACCCCTCAAACTAGGGTGATGGTGAAAATAGGCGGTAGGCATAACTCAGTCTGTGGCAACATTATAAGTTACCAATAATTCGAATTTACATAAATCTTTAAGTGTTTTATCATTATATTTGATTTAATTTAAATAAATTTACTTTAAAAAAATATTAAAACGACAATTCCGCATCTCTGCCGAGATCCGTAAAGACTGTCATAGTGATTACGGACCTCTTGTGCATCTTCTACCTCCGTCTCCTTGGCATCTGCAGCTATCAAATTTATCTTGTATATCCGCAACATGTACGTGATAATTATAGTATGCAATGTGTAATATAACATGCGTTTGCTGATCACTTGATCAATTTCATTAAAACAAATATCAATGCGCAGTGAACCATCTAATTGCTCACGTTACCATTTCGACACGCCTCGAAACACTTCTATCAACCACAGCTGTCAAAACGCCGGCGGCAACAGTTGTATAACTCGAAGAAGTTAACTAGGCACCACGCTATGCGACGTAATGGAAAGGTATGGATGAATGTCTATTAGGCGAGAGCAGTAGGAATTGGCAGGCGGAATCAGATGGCGGGATAGGAAGCGAGTTCCTCGCAAGAAGCAAGTTGATTCCATCGTGTTGTACGGAAAAAATCACAACCGTACATCATCGATTAAAACATCGACCTGTTATGATAATGGTATTTAGGAAACGGACTCAACGTAGTTAAACTTTTTGTAGGATATACAAAAACTAGCGCGTTACAGAATAAAAAGTTAATAAGCAGAAAAGGAGTTTTTGTATTCCTATTTCAATTTTGTGCAGTAGACAAACTGAAATAGTATCTGTGAGTGAAAATAAGCACGTGACATTCAAAGGCTGAATAGATACATCTTGAGATATTTATATATACAACCTACCATCGTAAATAAGCTTTGGATATAGTTGTTCTGCAACAGTTTGGCTTGAAAATAAATATTTGCGGTTTTGACGCAGCTTTCGTTAGTATTCATACGTTATATGATTTTTAGAGCCTATATCAATTAGGTCAATATGGATAGGAGAGGCGATCAATAATGTAACTAAACACACTATACTTG
>DWDT01002888.1:0-13066 GCA_018245595.1 Microceris scylla | reverse complement strand
TTTTTTTCTAAGATGATAGCAAGTGATATTTAAACTTAAAACGCACTTTTTGTAAAGAGGTGCGCGCCGTGGGTTTTTCTAAGATGATAGCAAGTGATATTTAAATCCATTGCCATAATAGAACATAAATATTGAATGCTTTGACTCACCGTTATCAAATCCAAAAGTTTATAAACGCCATCGCTCGAAACAAAAGTACTTCTGTTTTCCTTTTTCCATATTATCGCTTCCCACATGAAGTTTAGTAAAGATATAAGCAACCTGTTTATAATGTCATTATAAAGAAAGTAGTAATAACTGTATTTATTCACGACATACTAATTATAATAGTTAAAATTGCCTAATTTATATTATTTTTAGTCTTTTTAACAGACACACATATGTCAGTATACGGTAAAATTGTGCCAGAAATCGTTGTATTAAAAAAATGTGATTAATTAAATAGTAAAAATAAACTAAGGCTGTTACGAGATAGAAACCAAGGGTACGACTTGAAGAGGTATACCATACACAAGAAATATCTCCTTAATGTATTGGCTGCGACTCACCTGTCACTAATTATGAAATGATCGCTCAATGAGTGTAGAACAGTATCTAAGATGGCTGTTGCGAACGAGTTGATTGACGAAGGCCACTTGATATACGGGTACACGCAGCAGCCGACCCGCGCGTCGGCCTCCACCGCGCTCGTGAGTATCCGGAGACACAACGCTATGATCACTTGACTTTTCTCTATTGGCGGTTTCTTCTGCTCTAAGAGAGTGCAGCATAGATCTAGAAAAATACACTTAAGGTAAGACTTATTTGCCTTTTTGTTGACAAACGTTCCGTGGTAGCTGTTGGTTTTGTATCGAATGTTTTAAAGAAATAAGACACAAAATCTCTTGTAGATATTCCGTATGTACGCTATGTATGAATGTTAGAACATTTAGGTAAGCATAGGTATCCATTGTTTAAGATACATATCCAAAACGTATTAGCCAACTTATTCGTGTGCGAATTAGCCAACTCTCTTTCATAAAAGAGACCGCATCCAATAGTAGCATAGAGTTGGTGGTGACGATCTTTTTGTATAGGCGAAACTATTCCAGTCGTGCTGCCATATACATATATCTTTCAAACTCTATGTAATATTCTGTACAACACACAGGTTCATAAACATAGATCACAAATTAAGTTTTACATAACGTAATATCACGCCTATAATCCTCGAAGGCGTAGGCAGAGGAGTGTTGTACACTCCCAAGTTTTACCAGTTACATATAAATAAGTTTTACATATAAATAAAAATAACAATGATAACACGAAAAGAGAAAAATTTTATACGCATAATTATGATAATTCCGTGTGTTTCGAAAATGTCCTGCAGCGCTTTCGGGCGCACCGCCGAATGTCTCGTAGAGATGGCGACACGCAGCAGTCGCACGCACCAGTACAACACTTGAATGTCATAAGGACTCTCGGAGTACCATTCTATGTACCACATTATTCTGTAAAACATGAAAGAAAACGATCAAAAATATGAATATCATTTTGTTTTTATTTGCTTGCTTGTTTTCACTGATTGGTTTGATATAATATGTATTAATATTTACCTACTTGTGTCTATACCATTTTTGGAGATCCATGCTTGCGTGGAAAAACAAGGACTCCTTATCCAAGCCCTTAAATACTCTATAAAGTAATAATAAATTTTTTCTAAATTTTGCATCTCTGATATGCATTCCGTATAATCCATCTCAACTGCATGTTTCTTGTTGAAATGCTTGTCTTACATATATGTATTTACAATTAAGTTATTACTTAAACAATTTGCATCGTACCTTCTAATTATTCCGTAATCATTTACAATGTTAGAAGTAGTCAACGGTAGAGCAACTACGAGCGCTTGTAGAGCTGTCTTTCTCAACTCAGCGAACAGAGAGTGCGACCAGTGAGCACGTAGACTACACAGACCTGGGTCCAGCAAGTACATGAGACCTAGCAGCCAGTGTTGAGATTCGATCATCTGTTGGGTGTCAACATATTTTTTTTATATTAGTGAGAGTTAACTGAACTAAAACAGTGATAGCCTAGTGGTTAAGAATTCAGCCTCTCACTCCGGAGGTCCTGGGTTCAAATCCATGGCCCGCACCTCTTTATAAAGTGTGTTTTAAATTTAAATATCACTTGCTAACGGTGAAGGAAAACATTTTGTTCAACCCTCCTCACGACGTATGTATCAATATAACATCAATAATATATTTTATTGTAAAAATAATAATTTCTTATTATTGGCTGCACAGTTTATTCGCAAACGAAATCGTTCCAAAGACGTACCGCTGACGAATGATCGACACTTTATTATATAAGAAATTTCGTAATAGAGCAATTTGAAGTGTCATTAAAAAATAAGGCCATCGTATAAAAAAAAAATTCAATCTTTTTTCACTTTTATTTATCATTAAATGGCTTCTTTTTTTAATTTTTAAATAAATAGCACTGCCCGGGCACAGTCGTAATTAACCCAATTATCGATATACATTCTATAGAAACTAGTTTTTCATTCACTACTTCTTATCTTATAGTAGTTTAGATCCAATTTGCATACAATGCTCCTATCACTCATGCCACTTTCAAATCAATTTGTAGACTGTTGAAGACGAACTAACATCATATCAAGCCCATTTGACTGTGAATGATTACTGCATCTTACAGTGTACACGGGGCGCAAGACTCAGCGAAAGTCACTCAGTCACATTACGGCTTTGATAGAAAGAACCAAATCTTTGAAAGCCTAGTGTAACATTAAAATTTGTTTGCACTTTAACAACAGTTTAGGACACATTGCTCCAGATATTATAGGTATTTATATACCTACGTACAGCAAAACAGTATGGAAATGGCTGAGCATTAAACACATTAGAAGATAATTGTAATGTAGAGTTATATAAAATTTTACACGTGGTGATATTACTTACAAAGTTGTTTTGTGGAAACACATGAAGAAATTCTACGGATAAATTTATTAAAGTTTTTTTGAAGTGAACATCTAACTGGGACGTATTGATATTAACTGCCCGCGTCCAATTAGTGTTCGTATTTACTTCAGTTAGAACTGCCAGCGACATTATATCTGAAAAAGATTAAATTTTCAACACATTTTATTTCTTTTGTCTTCATTTTCATTAATTTGATACGCCGCAAATAGATTGTACAGACGAATTCCTGTGTTGATGAACTTGCTCCAGATAAAATCAATCGCGTATAGAATAATAATACAAAACATTATAATTAACAATAATAATGTTAGAGTGACCGCTCTGTTGGACGAGTTGTTACAAACGCGACTGCTGGTCGAGAGGACCTGGATTCGTTCCCCGGGTTGGGTATTATGAAGTATTTCTAACTTGAAACTTGCTATAGACTCACAACCTATACCATGGTGTGACATAAACGTAACTGGTGAAACGTGAGAGTGTTTGAATTGATATAACAGAGCCCAAACAAATCGCAATGTCACAGAAATAGTTAAGGAAAGGAAATAGCGCACAGTCTGTAGAAATGTTGAATTATGAAACATTAAAACTAAACAATTCAATCGAAACGTCAGAATAGATACGGTACCGACCACGTTGAATAAAACTGTTTTTGAACAATTCTACGCCATTAAAAAATGAACAAAACGTAACCAACAATCACATGGACGATTGGCGACCATTCTTCAAGAGGCAAAAATTCCGAATTTCGAGTGAAGTGAAAGTCTTTAATAGTCTAATAGACGTGGTAAAAAATAACGGTATAGTTACCCCACTTCCGAGTCATTGCAGTGCTCTATTTATTTTTTAAGTATATTCGTTCTTGTTTGCAAAAAAAAATATTTCTATAAATTTTGACCGTTTCTTAAAAATCTTTGACCGTATAGATGATAATATCTGTACAAGTGCGGCATACCTGGCATGAATCTAGATGAAAAAATGGTCAGCCTGTCTCGGAAACAGTACAGCAACATTGAAGTGATCACTGTCAGTGTATTCCTCTCGTGCTTATGATCCCTCGCCCGGCATTCGTATCTATACGCCCACAGGTAACATCTGAAATTCATTTTAAAATGTAATAATTTAATTCACGCAATAATGCAACGCTCATAAATTGTTTATCGTACATTATTCACAGTAACGACAATACCTTAAATAATTAATAATTATCATCATCATCAATCTTTTTATTTTTCCACTGTTAAGTGTTAAGTCTTAACAAGTAACTCTTAAATGTCAAGTGAGTTGATAATGTTAGAATTGTGTTCAGAGAGTTATTTCTAAATTTCTTACTCCGATGCCATAATTTTAAACCAGATAGTAATCATTGCTACACATTCAGTTTTACTAATTACAGGTGCTTCGCTACTGTGACTGGAAGTAATTTAAATAGGATATAATTTGAAATCCTTCTTCCTAGCATTGCACTTATAAAGATTTTTATAATCACAATTGATTGTTTAATAAAATTTCGATATAGTTGATCATATCATTACTAAATAATAGATGACTGAGAGCGATACTAAACATCAGTATCATCATCATCAGCCTATCTCAGGCCACTGCTGGACATAGGCCTCCCCTATTGCAGGTGATGCATCCGGCATTTGCCTGCAGTCTTTCGCAGATTGTTATCCTACCGGGCCGGAGGGCGTCCTAAGTTTGCTGAACTGAACTAAGTTTGCTGAACCTCGGGCTCCACTCCAGAACTCGCCTACTCTACCGGTTATCAGTTCTTCGGCAGATATGCCCAAGCCATTGCCACATCTAAACACTTAATAGTAACTATATACTTATAAATAGCTATTCACAATCTATTTAAATTACCTTTGAGCATAATCGTTTGGTACAGGCAGCAATAACCGCCGATTTGGATTCTCATCTACGTATTTCATTGTTGTCTTTAGAAGGACAAGAAGCAACGATAGCGTCGTAGATATGTTTATATTGCTATCTCCTAAAACAACCCAATTATTCGATTATTGTACCTACTTTAATTTATGAAACAAATATGTATATAAAATGAAATCTGTGTGGATGTTTCTTTTATTTAAATTAAAATGATACAGTACTACTGCTGTATTCAAGCAGGATATTAGTCTTTAGTTAACATCTATGTGTTTTGACTGTAACAGCAGTTACAATTTGGAAAATAAAATATTATTTTTATTATGTATATGATACTACATATACAGACTTCGTAATATTATACAATTATACAGATCACGTAACACTGTTTTAGCTGTGGTTAAATAGAAGACAGTAAGCAACTAATCAATAATTTTAGCATCAGGCGATATAACAGTCATCGCTACATGACACAGCCAAACAATAGAACATTGAACTTCATAACAATGAAACATAAATAAATTGTTAACATTGCTAAATAAAAAGCAATAGTTATAAGGTTCAAAAGATTTTTGTCAAAATAACATTAAATATACATATACGAATTGCTGAGAGATATTTTATGTTAATACAAGAATGTAGAAATCGTTTAGAATTATGTTGGACGTCATTGTTTAGAATAGAAAGTTCTAGCAACTTTAGTGTCCCATTGTATATACACACATGATAATCGTAGGTACACAAGGGGTAATTTTTAGTATGCGGATCTAACTTATCTCCTTTTTATTTTCTACATATGCAACTATAAGGTTTCAAGAATTAGTAACTGACAAATTTTCTACTCTGAGTTACAGTTCTAATCTAGCCACATGTGTCTCAGCAAGGCACTGGTATCTAGCAGTACAAAGTATCCTGAAAAAATTACTTGTATTAAAAATACATACTTACCTAGCTTTACATTGCAATCTTGGGGATACACAGGATTAATGTCGAACACGGCCAAGTCCCTTTCAGGAAAATATGGATTGAAACGGTAAAAAATATTTTCAATTATGTTTTCTTCCATCAATTCTATACCTGCAATTATACCGTATATAATTTCACATACCACTTCTCGGCATTATGTTAACTAATTTTACTTTCGATTATAAAATATCGTTGGATTTTTAAAATGAGAATATTTTAAATATGCTATATTATTTTTAGGTGCATACGATGTAATAGCTATTTTTACTATTTTAATTCCGCGTTTGGATTGACACCAATATTTGAAATTAATAATAATTTAGCATAAATTAATTATTGTGTTCAATTTCGGATATTATATGTAATTCTTGTTTATTATAATTGTTATTATTGTTATTATTGTTGTATATTATAACGTATAATTCTTGCGTAGAATTACATTTTTTAAACTAAAATGAATGACACAATGAATTCCGTGGCTTACAATAATGTAGTAAAAAGTAAATAATCTCGGAGCGCATCGCGTCAGTGAAGGACAAATTCAAGGTTCACAAAGATTTTTGTTACAAACATATAAATATAAATAAATTGACGCCAATGTCAAGATCAACACGTAGCTTGGCGGTTATAGCCGAAACAAATTGGGCATGAGATATTATTACAACGCCGGACATATTATATTATCTAAAAATATGACTTCGTTTCTAATGGGATATGTGGACTTTTCCCAGTGGACTAATCAATCGTTTGTTAATTTACGCTTGTAATTTTAAAAGGAGTCCGTAATCTATTGTAAATGATTGATAAAGGTTACACAATATGTTTGTGTTGTGTAAAATTTCTCGTGTAAAAGCATTCTTAGCGATGCGAATAAAAATGAATACATACACGTAATGTACGTGAATTTTTCTACGTGACGTGATATTCTATTTTTGACTTGATCGCTTTATCGAATGCTCGCGGCCGTCAACAGGTTAGGAAAACATAAAAATTGAGTTTTAATTCCTTTACACGACACGATTCCATCATCTCACGTTGATTCTTTTAACAAAAAGCCGTAACAAAATTGAATATTCAATGTATGGATATGATGGGTGAGGTTATCCAGCATTAAGATATACTCCTGATGTTGCAACCTAGTGCATATGAACAAAAATATTGACTTAAAGTATATGTTTCAATGCGAAACGTAGTTAAGTACAGAGGAAGACAGAAACAATAGAGAAATAAATGATAGAAATTTCATTTTTCTTTCTCCGAATAATAGTTCTCGACGCGGTTGGGAGCATCACTTCCACTGCCTGGATTACCTGTACGTAAGTAATGTTCATCGTAGTAGGAACTCGCCTAGAACTATCTACGACGAACACAACATTTGAGAATAGTGTGTATTATACCATGAAAACTTTAAATATCCGCATCAAGTTATTGCAATTATTTCTTAAGGCCTTATTAGTGTTCTTTGAACATTTGTAATATTTACGTTTATTTTTAAACGTTATCACAGCGGCTACGTATTCTCAAATTGCATTTGAACTGCGTAATCCGGGCCTACAGAAGTTTGAGAGAACAATCGAGGGCAGTAGGCAAGTGGTAAATTACAGTTAACATATTTTAACGCAGAACGTGTGAAATATTATTTGATTTTAGTATTGTTATACGGTCCAGCATCATTACTGTTACTAAATATAAGTATGTATATATTTGTTTGCTATTGTGACGGCGCGCGGGAAAATACAATTGTAACAAAGTTTTGCTTTTTATTGTTCAAAAAGGGCAACGTATGTATATATGTTTGCACATTGATGGTTATACATTACTTTATAGGTTTTTTGTTACCAATTAAACTAATTACAATTGTCTACAGAATCACAAGCCATCAGTAGCGCTATCTTCAGGAAAGTGGGAAAACGGTGCGATGAGGTTACAGCTAGCATCCTTGCGATGCTCTGGTTAAGAACCGGCGCAGCAGCCTTCAGGATGTAGTGTTGCTGGGCGGCGTCCTGACCTCGCAGTCTGTCCGGTGTCGTCAGCAACCACAGCATGGACTCGGAAACTATATCGAAGTGTTCATTTTCTTCTAAGAGCATGAGAAGATAGACTGTAAGAAGACAATATAACTGAAATTAACAAATTGATCTTAAATAATTATGTATTCTTGAAAATAAAATTCATAATTCACTTCAATTCTTCCGCATCGCTTATTGTAAAGAGGCCCTATAAACCATGCTAAGGGTGAAAGTGTCCATCATCCTGTGTAAATAAAACAAATATTTTTTTCACCCTGTGTAAATAATTTTTTATTTTTATTTTTATTTACACAGGGTTATGGACACCCTATTTCTAAAGCCTCAAGATACTAACTGTACCCTGTCTTCACATCTGAGAGTATTGTCTATATAAAAAAAAATCCTAGGCTTATATAATTTTCGCCCCAAAACCCACAATACATCCAAACTTACATGCCTAAATACATAGTTGTGGCAGGCTCTACTGTTAGCAAGTAAGTCAACTTATTTAAGAACAAATTCGCACTTTCCATATAAACAAATTTTACTATATCATCCATGATTTGTCCGACCACTGTCGCAAGCAATAAATAAAGTAACTATGATACTTATTGACCTGAGACTCATTTAAACCGATAAGCCGTTATGTGAGCAAGTTACGATTAATCATAAAAAATTATTTAATCTTATGCACTTCATTAACTTTATTATTGCATGCCTATTACAGGTACGAATATGATGAAGGATATAATTATTATATTATAGAAAAAAAATTATTGTACGAGTACCTATGTACCTATATTCCACAGTAGGTATATAAGTTCAACATTGCCTTTGAACTCGAACAATATTACGTATATTTTTAAGACATTTTTTGAGTTTTAAAATACGTTGCACATGTTCCAAATTTGATTTTTGTAATTTGGAATCGATAAAAATTAAAAACTCTATGGTTATTGTGAATTATACTACAACAGAACAGCAATATGTATCGTATAGTTTCTTATAATTATGAAATACTTCAATTGCTATTCAATAAAATTGTTATTTGTATGAAAAAGCACAAATATATACGTAGTCTTCGATTATATCGTCGACGTCATCTTATTTTACCAGTAAGTAATGCTTTATGATAACGATGTATATGTATATACAATACTTTCACAATAAGATTGTTAGTTTTATTGAAATACAAATCGCTGAGTCAATATTTCGCTGTTGCGATCTTAAGTATCATAATCCGCTCTTGACACTGCCTAAATAATGACATCATGAATAAAATCTACCAAGTTGAACGAGGAGTTCAATAGGAAATCCATCTATTTATCGCTCGTGACGATTCTTCCTAAGGCTTTCCGTACTTCCAGAGCACGCAGTGAAATCGCGGCCATAACGACATTAGCGAACATCGGAATACATGTATATGGTGTTATTTATATAACTGTGCATTGGTAGCCGGACCCGATCGAGGGGTAACTGGCCATGCGTGGCGGTATACAGTACCGACGTGCACATGCTCGTGACTGACTAGCAGCCCGCTTCTTACAACCATACAAAAACAATCTCATCATGAGATTAGAGGTTGCGAATAAAACGTTTCGTAATTGTACGGATATACTCGTAATACATATGTACGTATATATAATAACATTAGGTTATATGTATCTTCACCGAAGAGGTAAATACTGGCCAATGGGGAGTTAGAAGTCTCCGAAACCGGCGCACGGGTTTAATGTGTCATGAATGAAAAAAATATACGATATACGCAAAGTGGCTGGCAGTGGTTGGATGCGAAGAGCTGAAGATCGAGCTCAGTGGCGTGCCATTGGAGAGGTCTATGTCCAGTTGTGGGCGGGAGTAGGCTGATGATGATGATGATGATGATGATGATGATGATGATGATGATGATGATGATGATGAATGAAAAGTTATCAATGCGAAAGAAGCACTTCAAGTCAGTAACGTTATAGATATTTGGCATTCAGTAATCTCTGACCTTGGTGTGAGGTACATGGCGTGAGGGTATAATAAAAACAATTCATACATGTCGATGTGTTTTGACACATATTTTTGGAAATACGACTACTTAGTTTGGACAGTGTGCTATTATTATTTTCTCGACATTCTTGACTTCGATTTTTTAATTATTAATGAATACGGCTACAATAAATATATACAGATCGCGACTAAAAAGTCATACACTTGCAATAAATTAATGAAATAAAAATTTCAGCTTTGTATTCTACATAGTTCTTGTTTGGTTCGGCTAGAACAATGTTGGACAGGTCGAATTAGGGGAATTACTCTTTAGTTCAAACGTATGCACATAGCGATCGTTTCACGTGGTGCGTTCTGCGCATTGAACACGCACAGAGGCGTACGCACGAATATAAGCAGTAACGCGACAATACTGATACGTAATGGAAAGTGACAACTCTTAAAATCGGAAAGTGGAACATGCCTTTATTTTGTAGCATGCAAATACCAACGCGCGTGCAACAAGCGGCTCTGGCGACACCGAAAGAGGAGTAAATCACCCCCCCCCCCCTCCCCCCTCGACCCCAGCAATGACATTGTCCCATATGACTGTTGACATTGTGTACGAATGTCCATCTCAAAGCAATAACAGCATAGAGTCATAGAGTTACTGTTTGTTCTACATTCGATACCACCTACCACAGTAATTTCCAACGATTCTAGAGGAATAGTGCTTGGACTCCTGGATTTATTTGTTAGTAAGAATAATATGTTATTAAGTGTGTCTATTTCTTACAACATTAAGCACAAGGAATACCTTCGATTTGATTTTCGTCAACTTTTCGAGTTTTAAATTGCACGAATGGGATCGTTTTTATGCTGTTTCCAAACAAAACACATTCAAAGATTGGTGACATACAAAAGTTATTTAACAAAGAGCTAAACGTTTCTCGAAATTCACCCCTTACCGGACGAGACACGCGTTTAAAACATGTAAAACGACAGTAGTTCAAGCAGTACGTCTTGATTTAGTTGATCACTTATCCGTACGATATTAATGTAAACATTATGAAATCTTCAACTATCGACGTACATCTCTTCAAAATTCGGGCACGAAAAGGAATAAAAAGTACACGAGTGAGCTTGCACTGCTAGTAAATGAATTAATTTAGGTACTCGATGCTTAAAATAAGAAAGGCGACAAATCAGAAAAATGTGAAGGCTTCGCAACACGACCTTTCACGGCCCAATAAGTTTTTAGTAACAGTAACAATGTGTAATGTACACAGATGAAATTTTAAATCAAATATTTTGTTTTGTAAGGGTTTCCTTAACACTGTCTACAAGGTTTCCTTAACACTGTCTACAAGGTACACGTTCGTATAGCTACTTAAGTAACACATTCAAAGTTAAATTCGACTCTTCTTAATCAATATATACGTATGTTATAAGATGTTTGACGCAAAAATGCCTTTTCAGTAAAACAAAGCAGCGAAAGGGCAGATAAGGGTAAAGTGTCTATAATACGAGTGTGCCGCTGGAACTATGTCACATTTTTAGTTTTTAAAACGTAAATTACAATATAATTTTTAAGGATAGCAATATAAAAGAACTTGAAAAGCATTTTAATTAGACAAATTTTTATGACAGAAATATGCAATATAAAAAACAATTACCCAAAAATTCAATATAGTTTCGTAACTGATCAAAATATGTTATTGCATCAGAGGCCGCTGTCAATAAAATAGGTTTCTTCATACTTTGCAACAGAAGCACGAGACCGTCACGTAAAGCTGGTTTCTTTCTTAGTGATTCCACCAGGAATTCTACGACAGTACACAAGCTGTCCAATATATCAATTCTCTAATAAGCATTAAAAAAAATTATTCATATTGGCAATAGCTGGACGAATATTTTAGACCTTGTAACAGTATATATACATAAATATAATACTCAATCTACATATATGCACTATATACATAAATAGATATTATTTGTTCATAATATGAAATATATTTTCTTAATAATACAAGTGAATTTATTAATATTTTTCTTTTTGCAACCCTTTTAATTTCTTCGTAATCTCTTTTCATTTCTTTTAAATTAGTAAAGAAAAACATCCCAGTGCTGAACGCGTATCGTGGTAAATGAAGCGTACAAGTCAAAACATTGTTGTTATTATGACAGTCCATTGTAATTTTGTACATTACACATATGTACATATGTTTTAATGATAATTAATTTTGCTTCAATACAAAAAAAAGTGTTATCTGTAATTAATTACTATAAGTGTATTAAGTAAGAAATCTATATTATTAAAGGATACGTATCCCTTTTCCGCAATTTTGGCTAGATCTCGAATATGCGCATTCAGTCGGTCAATCTGCTGACTTCCAACTGGATCTGTGACGAGGAATGCCAAAGTCTCGGTGAGTTCCCATCCGCATATTGGAGCACAATCTTTCGTCCATTTTTTCTCTATAACAAAATAATTGCATAAATTACATAGATATATTAAATCGCTTCCGAACTTCAAAAAGCGCCTCAAAAACAGCAGCAACCCTTTCCAATAAAATTAAGAAGTTAAAGGCAGTACAACCCGAACAGTTTAAAAATCCCATATTTTCGTCCTTTGTTTCTGCCGTGAATCGGATAACATTTGTGTTTCGGTTAGAAGGGCGTATTGCCCGACGTACATAGGTACTAGAGGTAACCAAGTCAACCACCACCATCACCAATTTCATACTTATAATATAAACAACTCACACTGGACTAAATAGCACCAATAGCCGTATTCCTAAAATTCTTTTTGTGGTCGGTGGTAGATAAATCACAAAAAAAATCTTTAATGATAATATAGGTAGGTACATATAGCAACGCGTTACTAGATACTACATGGCCACAGTAAACATAATGAGGTGTTAAGAGTAAACGGTAAATCAATAAAGATGTCTGTATGACTTATCTATGTACATTGAATTTGGTTTAGAACCAATCTTCTTACTCAATGCATTTGACTGTGATACCGAGTAAACTTAGATTATGGCATACTTTGGTACATAAATCCAACGAAACACTGCTCAACGATTTACGTAAATTAATATTATTACAATGAATGCTTATTCTTGACTGCCTCGTTGGTCGTGTTGATTGCAAGTGCGACTGCCGATCGGGAGGTCCAGGGTTCGATTCCCGGGTCGAACACTACAAAATTTTCTAATTTAGATTTTCTAGTAGTGGTTCGGAGTC
>DWDT01002887.1:0-13071 GCA_018245595.1 Microceris scylla | reverse complement strand
AGCATATTACACAAACCTTCTCGGTGGAAAAATACATATATATACCAATTTTCATAATAATCGGTACAGTAGTTTTTTAGATAATCGATAACATACATACAAACATTCATTTATTTTATATAATAGATGAACCACCTATATTACATAATTATACTATATTTTAACTAAAACAATTTAGTTGTTTAATATATGAATTGTTTAGCGTAATTTTTTGAATACTGATAGAAAATCAAACTTGTTTCACAATAAACAACATTGGGGAAATCCATCACGGCATTTGTGTTTCATAGGCAAAAGCACTTTTCAAAATCGTCGGCACTTTATCTGAGGTTCACAAATATTGAATTATGATTCAATTTTAAATTAATAGTTCAAAAATGAAGATCGAGCATGGCCCTTACGCTACCGCTGACAAAAACTATCATGTGTCATCGCTACCATACATTAATTCCATTACACTCTGCGTCATAATCAAGGGGAACCGATATAAGTAATTATTAATGAAATAATTTAGAATTAATGGACGTGTCTCTTATGATGCCTTATGAATAATCATCAAACTCTCTTAGTATCGCTAAAGTATTTTTAAATAGGTAGTAGTTATTGCACTCGTTTTCGTTTGTGTTACAAACTTATAAACATACGTAAATTAGTCCAATTACATGATTATTTCCCTTTTAACTTAAAATATGTATATACTAGTTGAAAAATTCTGCTTGAGAATGGAAGTGTATCAGAAGGACATTCACAACCAGACAATTAATTGGCTACATGGCCCTTCATCATCATCAGCCTATCTCAGTCCACTCCTGGACATAGGCCTCCCTCAATGAGCGCCATCGCTCCCTGTCCGCGGCCCTTAGCAGCTCTCAATTTAAGATGGTAGAAATGAAAAATATTTTTAGACGATTTTAGTAACAGTCCGTTGACCTCTCGACTTTTAAGGTTATCTGTTCCTTAAATCCACTATCTAATACTAAACTGATCTTATCTTAGACTACCAGATTGATTGCTCAGTTGCTTTTTATATGAGGACAGGTGATGTTTAAAAATAAAAAGCAAAGGAACGAAAGCCAGTTATTACACAGTCCAGTAAGCAAACGAAGTGAATTGAAATAAAATTGACGTACACAATATTCACACTTGACATCGAATTCGGTTACAGCCAGCCGCACCGGCTCGAACCCCATCAAACTCAAAATCCCCTCCTTACAAAGGATTTCGAGTGAGGTATAAAGTAAAAAGACTCCAGGGTAACCCGATATTGGGCACGCATTTATCTGTTGCGTTTCACGTACCAACGGCTCGGATAGGATGACGCTATCCCATGTTGGGCGACATCGTTCCAAAATCAACACTATAAAAAGGCTACTTAGGTGTTAATTTTGAATGACGCATCTAGAGCTTTTAGAAGATAATACAAGTAAAATAAGAGCAGAAAAACAACGCTAAGCGGTTAAATGCGTTCTGGCCAAACTTATCATTACCTTTCAGTCATGCAAATTTCAATTCTATACTTATAACAAATAAGGCTCTGAGTGCCACAAAGCTGGTTACAAAAGAAGTCTACGGGCGGTCTTATCCGCGTGGTCTCTAAATATTAATAAACTATATAGAGTCGATTAATACGCGGAAACAAGGAGCCGAAAATTATTTTGTTATCATATAGAGTATGAATAAATCTAACCATAATAATATTTTTTAGCTACAAGTAAGATTTATGTCATGAATATAATGTTTATTTCCACAATTAACTTGAAAAAGTAACCGAAAAATGGTTTATAGGAAATTCATTTTATTACTGTTATAAGTGATCTGTTGTTGACTCTATTACCGTCGACGGGGAGGATCGCTACGCAACTGGTGTGAAAACGTATCTACCAGTAAATTCTTTGTTTCAATAAAAAGAGTGTGGGATAGTCGAACAGCGTTAGTTCCTTTACCTGTGTTATGGTAATAGCTGACGGTCAACGAGGAACCGTCTCTTGTCTGCCGAGTGAGAAAGCTGGTCTTCGACGGTGTAAACCTAGCCATTATTAGATTTTATTTTATAGAACCGAATCACCAAATATCGTTACCGCAGCGGCTCTAAGAATCTTAAGTCCTATTTTGAATATTTTATACGTGGTCTGAAAAAAACGATAACTCGTCTATTCCCGTTGTTACAGTAAACAATTACTGGTATGTGTTATCACTTACCTCAAGGCGTTTGAAAAAACTGCAACAGACGAATTGGTGACAACTTGTGTCATGATTTACTTATTTCTGAATACTCCTTCAATTATAATTAACCCCATAATCACCTATTGTATACAAAAATAATTGCTAAGTACCCTCAAAAGCAATTTTAATTAAAATATTTTCAATTGCGTCTGTATACATGCGTATTATTAAAAAGGTGAATAAGAAAGTGCTTTCTTTTCGCAGCAAACTGTACAGCAGACAAAACGCATACACAAAGCACACCAAGCGGCTCTCAACTTGCCGGATACAAAAGTATAAAGAATCCTATCAATTACTCAATACCTAAGCTCCACGCTCAGAATCCGATACGCCATTGATCTTGAAGCTTATGCATTCGTACGGTTTCGTCTTAATCTTAGACTCGAGAAAGATGTAAGATTTTTGTAGCTCCGTTCGATTACTACTAAGTTGGAATCAAATTATTTTAAAAAATTTTAAAAGTGTAATGTTTTTACGCAAATACCATGGTTGATTAGCAAGTAGCATACTATGTCGCTGTAGTTCACTGACAATTAAATTAAAACTTTGAATATTCCAACGGGTGGATAACAGGAAAATATTGGAACGACTGGCAACACTAGAGAATAGCAAGTCTTACATTGTCCCTGAGATAGGAAGCTCAGAGAGTTTCCGCAAATGAAATTCTTAAAATCTTTATGAGAGAACACTGTACAGGATTTGATTGGACTAGTCTTGTAGATGAATATAAAAAATGCAAAATAGTTTTCTGGTTTAGCGATTATGCTGCTACACTGACCAAACGAATATAGATTTTTACTCAGAATCATGAATGCATTTATGACTGACCTTAAATAAAACGCATTGCTATTGTTTGTACATCGAAAATTCGAATTATTAATTAATTAATCGAATCAGTAATCAATTTTTTATTTGGCACTAATTTGATATTTATACTTTACAAAACTTTTTATCGTCAACGTGTAAAGAGTTGTAGGGAATACATTTAAATATATGTTTAACGTATACAGAAATACAGAATTGAAAAACCATATTTGTCATAATTCCAACGTGAAAAAAACGTGAAGCGAAACGTTACAGTGTTAGTATTCACATAATAACAGTATCCGATATTACTGCGTTATGACGGTTGAACGTTCTCGAGCGATACTTCGCTATCGTGCGAATCGTGCGAATTGTGTTTTTATTTTCAATCATTAGCCAGCAATTAATGTAAGAAGATCGGCGCACCGCAAGCGGTTAGAGAACGGCTGACCAAGTTAAAAGAACACTGCGAGGAAGACGCTAATAGTATACAGAATAGATTAACAGAATGGAAAAAGAACTTCAAATTTATTTCCGCGGAAAAACAATCATAACTCACCTCTACCGCTACGTGTAAAATACACGCTCGCACCGCTCGGTAAATTTTTGTTATGTCTGGACTCATATCAGTTGCCCTTTTTGTCTAAGCTTATTTGAACTTCAACGCTACTAAGGTACAAAAAACCCCTGAAGCCACAACTTGACTCATAAGGCCATTGACTCGTCGACGAGTTATTTTGTAATTAACACTCGATACACGTCGGCGCGAACATATCGTATTATATTAAAAAAACCATCATCATTACCTCCTTTGATAGATCATTGGGTGTTCCTTTCTTTTCTATCTTACGGGTCTGTCGGCTACTTTTTATCTTTTTTACGGTACTTTAATCCATGTCTATACCTCTTTAACTTTTTATTACAAATCCTTACAACTGATTGATAAACACATTGACGACAAGTACGTGAAATATTTAATATATGTATACTATGTATATATGAAATATGAAGAATAAAAAATGAAGAATTTCATTTAACCAGGCATAGGCGATTATTTTTTGCAACTCCGAGAATTTAATAGCGACATTTAACAGTGAATTAATAATGATCACTATATGTTTAGTGAATTTAAAAATAAAATGAATACTATCTATAAATTCCGTTACAAAAAAAACTGAGGCATGAGAGAGAAAAACAAAAACTTAGATCACTAAAACTAAATCGTGAACTGTCGCCGACCCAGTTCTTCTTCAATTCTCTCGTATTGAGAATAAGATTTATAATAATAATAATCGACTCATTATAATTCCACTGTTGGAATATCGGTCTCCTCTCATATTGAGAGCGTTAAGACCATAGTCTGCCACGCTGGCTAAGTGCGGGTTGGCAGATGAATAACATTTAAGGTCGACAAAATTAAGAATTTTGTTCAACTTTTACAATGTATTAGTAATTTGAACCTTGAACCTAAACGCATAAGATCTCAGATACCGTGAACAAATGCTGTTTATCCAGCTGGTTTTGCTCGGATGCCTACTTAATTGGGACTCGACGATTCGACAACCGAATAATGGTTTACAAAAATATGTGGCTATTTAGAAAAAATATTTGAATCCTATGCTCTTTGAAATACGATTGTATTTTAAGAAGCAGTGCAAATGCATTGCCCCTAAACCAATTATATTGGGAGATTTGAGAGATTCGGCAAGAATACACGACGCAACAAATTGGTCTCGTGTATCGATACACTTGAAACACTGACAAACCTGATTGAGTAAATTCTTTCTTGTACCAGTAATTTTACATTCTTCAATATTCATAGTCAATTATGGACATAATATTTTAACGATGTGGCAAAAAGGTGTAAAAAATTCCAGCAGCGAAGTATCTAAATTCGAACTAACAAAAAAAGTATGAAAACTCAACTTACCTCAAAGCACATTCATCGACATCAGTTTCACACAACGACCCAGTGAAGGTGGGCGGACATTCGCAGGTGTAGGAGTTGAGCCCATCCACGCAGGTGGCGCCATTCTGGCAGAGGTGGCCAGGACAGTTGTCGATATCAATCTCACAGTTCTGGCCCCGGTAACCTGACGAGAACAGAAGAATTGTTACAATCAGTACAGAAATCTATGTCTAAAACTAAAAAAAGTTTAACAACGATAATATGAATTTTCTGTAGAAGATGAAATCCAAAAAATATCAATCTTTTTCCTTTGAACCGTAAAGATGTTAAGAATTTGTTTAAGGAGTTCAGTGACAAAAATATCTAGAGCTACTGAACTTATTAAAAGTACCTATTTGTTTTATATAAAAAAGTACACTCGAATATCCGTCATAAAGGGTACGCATACACCAAATTTGGTTTAATGACCTTTTGTGCTCTACTAAATTACTCATACGAGTAACAGTAAAGTTTCGCGTAGCTTTAATATCTTATGAAATTGAACAAATCAATAATCATTTGACCGCAAGGGAACCAAAAAATATAGACGACCAGTACAGTAACGACAACTTCCTCTCCACTCAATTCATTGCAAAACGATCTAAGTAATCTAAAGGTTCTAATTAAGTGTCGAAGGCCTTCACCCATCAGTTGGGTCATACAACGGGCCACAGTAGACTGATTAGCGAGTCGGCAGTCTCATTACCTCCATTAACCGCCGGGTAGATTCCCACGCGCGCCACATGTGCTCTGTTTGTGAGTTGTGAACAAATTTTACCGGCACTCGCTTTATATCCATCCACACGTTGTTATATGCACATCGAAACATATGCCAACTTGGCTAAATAAAAACGAAATAATATTAGTACGCTTTAGTGTCCCAAAAATTCGTCATGAAACTTGAAATAATGACTAAAGAAACATAAACAAAGAGAAAACTGTCGAGTGCTATGGCAGCTCAAAAATTAGCTAAAACTTATATAAACTTTAAAACAATTCAAAAAATTGCGAATGTTAAACATTTTTATCATCACACGGTATCTGGAAAAATCTTAGAAATATTAAAGGAGTCAAGTATTTGAATGGAAAAGAAAAAATCTTAATTGTATATTCAAATTATCCGGCTTAATTAGCGTACAATGGCAAAATTTGAAATCATAAAAATGTCGCCCTCCACAGCGCTATTAAAGATTTATTTTATTCAAAAAATTATATTAAGGATTGACTGCCTCGGCGGTCGACTGGTTGCAAGCGCGGCTGCCGATCGGGAGGTCCTGGGTTCAAATTTCGGGTCGGGTACTATTGAATTTTTCTAATTTAGAAATGCTAGTAGTGACTCAGACACTGGATCTGTGCCCGATGTATGGCTCACCATCAGTGAGTGTACTACAGTGAAGTCGAGTGGGAGTGTACTACACTCCTCTGCGTACCCCTTCGGGAATTACAGGTGTGATGTTACGTTTCAAAGAATTATAATAGAAATATGGTTAATGAAGGTTTTTCATTGGAATTTTATCCACGTTGATTATTATCGACGATCACGCCACCTACGAGTACTACCGTTTTACGCCGTCTTTTTCGCATTTCTTGTCCGTACTGACCGTACAAAGCTCGTCAGTAACATTTCATGCCATAAAATTCATTTCAATGCGAAGCGTGCATAAAAAATATAAGGATCTATCCTTATATTTTTTGATTTGTATTGAAGCCTCTAGGCTTCTAATGCAAATTTAAACATTCATCTAATATTTTTTTTATGGAAACAGCCAAGAAAAGTGGAGTACATGGTTTGGTGAATGACGATTGGATATTATGTGTAAGTACATTTCAATTCCGCTCCTTTGAAAGATATGATTCTTTATTTTTTAATTCATAGCGTTATTTGCAAAGCAAGAAGAAATGAGTTGAGGAATTAATGCAAGTTCATTGTGCCTACAGTCTGTGAATGGAGACACTAATACCACAAACGATTTGTCAGAAGCAAATTGATCGAGAAGTATGAGGGCTAATTGTTCAATTAGGAATAATTATTGCAGCATTGCTATAGATACCATACCTCCATTTACAAATGTACATATTGTAAATATATTTCAATTTGACTCTTATGTGAATACATCATATATCATATCATAATTTTCATTAAATATTGAAAAGATTTTGTTTAACTACAACTATGATGTTCTTCACATTAAAAATTCATACTTAATGTTATGTTAATGCGCTACAAAATAAATATCTTTATTACGAATGTTTTGTTTCACACGCATAAGTAATTCTGCAAACAGGTGATAATGTGGGCATTTCATAATATATATAAGTTTTCTTGAATGTCTGTGACTATATTTCCATTTAACCTTTCATTCAATGTGATTGCCCGATAATAACCATTCGCCTTTATTATTCTCGACTGCTCGATGATCCAAATTGACTGTAAATTTTCATATAAGAAATTTAAAACTTTCATAATCCATGATTACTTTAACCTCTCGGTTCAAGTCTTTCGACCGCGACCACTAGATTCTAGTGATTCTCCGTTGGAAGTAGTAGATATTGTAAATTGTTTACGCTATTATATATCACATCGCCCACACATAAGACGTTAAGTCGTATACCATCAGTAACGGCACGGCTATGACAACGATAAAACGAATATGTGATGGTCCCCACAGAGCTTACATTATTTATGCAGAATACAGTAAAGTTTGTATTACAAGAAACGTTTACGAATCGGAATTATCTTTTGACAATGTCATTATCATAATATTGTGTGAGAGTGCCACCACCCTCCATTCCCATACGTGTGGACAAATAATTAATATACGGAAGCTGTTGAGGCTATTTTCGGAGCGGGACACATGTAGCACCGCCATTAATATTAAGACCCTGGCACTTATATTCCTGGCAATAGAACTTGAAATCTTTTATTCAAAAAGACCATGGAGACTCCGTAATTGATGATACATTAAACATGTGCTTAATATCTGCTCGTGACGACATAACCAATAGCGAACAAATATTTGTGCGTGAAATGCTACATTTTGCTGTCGATGGACATTTCCAGATTATGATAATACCCTTAGATAAATGAGAGCTTTAGCATAATTATGTGACACACAATCATTTTTGAATATTATAAAAGTGTAAGACGATTCTCGGTAAGTTTAATTTATCAACACATGCTCAAAGTGTTATAAGAAACTCTGGTCAACGAAGCACTTGGTCGAAATAGGTCGTCGAGTACTGATTACATATTCAATTGACAGCCTGTTTCAAAATGTCGATTTCCTGCCCTTTCCCACACAGGCGGCCACTCGTAAAGTCATTAACAGTGAGAAATCTAAAGTGGCGCTTGATGGATCGGGTCCTGAGGACTCCAAATGGTATTTAATAAGAATATAATTAGATGGATTTGGATTAAAACAAATATATGATGCCTACTGTTCTAATTCCAATTATAAGATTAATTATAGTGTGTAAGTATGCACATGTATTTGTCTGAAGAGGTAATACGATGTAGTGTCAATTTTGTTATTCGGAGAAGAATATTGCCCAAAAATAATGTCGTAAGTTAGAAATTCAAGAGAAACTACAAAAGGCAAGTATTAAAATAATTTGCACGAGCAATTGAGAAAAAACTGACGCATCCGCTACTCGGGTTCCGCAATCACTCTCATTCTGTAGTGGCGTAATGGAGCTAATGAAGACGAGATGCGCCAACACCACGGACTATATAAAATTGTGACGTAACCCGTTCGTTTCACTGCGGGCGCGCCGTTGCTCACGCCTATCTCAAATTTATTGTTCACACCACAATCGTCTAAATCACGCTACACTAAAGATTACATTCCCATGCTTTTTTGTTGTGAATAACCAAATTTAGTTTAGGACTCGTGCAAACTCTTTCATTGTTATGATTTCCGTAGAATTACCGAAGCAATAGTATAATGTAATACACTTTCTTGACATTACCCTCTACCGTCAAATTGTCATAAATGTCAATTAAACGTACGGAATAGTTTTATTGCACGAAGCGCGTTACCATGAAAGTCTAGACGCTAGGCGCCATAAATCTTAATATTAGTCCGACAGTATCTGAACTGGCGGTCAATTTCATTTAGAGCGTCATTTTAGAACATTTGAAATTAATATGGCTATATCTTATCTGCACAAAGTTAAACGAGACATTTTTAAAAGTTCTTATATTAGAAGAATAAATGAGAATAGGTATAGGTAGGTAGGTAATAGGTGAGGGTTAACTAGTAAATAATCATTATAAACTAGGAATATTTCCGAGTGATGTGAACCAAAAGAGATGAATGAGAATTTTTGAATTTAACTTGGATGTTCGATTGCAACACCGATTCCTTTGACTGTAAAAACTATATATACATAAATATCAATAGAAACGGTATTTACAACTAGACTATAATTTGTCTAAGTGCAGCTTTCGAACCGGCCGAGTCGTGGTCGCCGCGGGCCATCGCCGGCTTTCAGCCATAGACTAATGACGCATTATCAGATAGACACGCAACAGGTATTATGTTCGAGTTCTTTGTGCTTTATTTCCCTACCGTCGCTTTGCGACTCAATTCGATTGTCATTCAACCGAGCGTATGTATGACTGGTGTGTTATACGAGTATATATATATATATTCAGTTTATGTATCCTTATGTGTATTCATGTCTACTTATATTTTATTTCCTGGAATTTATGTAAGACTATTTTTATGAAGTTGCTTACAACGTTTTAAACTATATCATACACATCTTACTCGTAACGTTCGATGCTATTTTGATAGTTATTATCGATGACCGCTCAGAAATATTGCCTTGATTTAATTGAACCTTCTCTTTTAGATATAATTTAGGATTAAACTCGCCCTAACAATTTACATAAGCACTTATCAGAAATCTAAACTGGCATTAGAGGAGTTCGTTGCACTGACTTTTTCGCCTGTGATGTAACCATTTCATCAGTGACGTTTACGCCCCATGGAATAGTTGGTGAGCCTATTGCCATACGCCGGCCACAGATCTAGATTCCGAATCACTACTAAACATTCTAAATTAGAAAAATCCAATGGTACCCGACCCGGAATTTGATTCCAGGACCTCCCGATCGACAGTCGCGCTTGTAACCACTCGACCATCGAGGCAGTCAATCGTAAATAAGTATAGAAATGCAGAAAAACTAAAGCGTACAAAAGTAGTTCGTGTCACTCACTGAGTTATTCAATAAGATGTAAAGAATATACATGTTATATTATGTTATGGGCCTCTAATTGAGAAAAAGCAGGTCACAAAATTAAAACGCTTTTGCGGTGTAACAAGGAAACTGTGGGAGTGCAATTCAAGTGGGCAGCGGATCTAGCTAGGAGTGTAATGAGTCGACGACGATGGGAAATAGTTATTAAGCGGTAATCATTTGAGATTTCGTGACACACATTGGACTAAGACTGCAAAAACACAACTGCTGCGTAATTCTTTCAACACGACAAAGATTTTCATAGACGAATATAGAATATATTCATAGACGAATGTAATTAAAAGAACACAACAATAAGTAGGCAATTTTTTGAGATATATATAATTAAAAAAAAATCAAATCAATTCAAATAAAATCTATTGCATCGTTTCAAGAATTTAAAATATCCAATCCAGTAATGTTAGACCTGAATGTGGAAGGCAGTAAAGTTGCAATAAGATAAAAACCAGCATTGCTGCATATCAGCCAACGTATATGGCTGCAACCATGTATAGAACATGGTTGGAACATTCAAATGGGCATTAACACCGTTTAACTATCAAACTCGGTATGGTTCCACTTCTTATATTGGAATTCATGTCGCCGAACGAAGATAAGAATTTTACTATCAAATGCAAGTAATAGAAGCAACTACGCTTCGAAGTATCGAAGGACTGAAATTGCGTATTGAACAAGTAGATACGATTTATTTTAAATTTGACTTCATACTATAACTGTGTGTTTCATGTTAACTACAAGCGCTAATAGATAAAGGAAATTAACGCAATTTGGATCTTTACGTGAGTCATAATTTGGTCACAAAACTTTTAATACACGTATCTCAGTCTGTCTGATGGTATAACAATTTGAACCTACTAAGTAGTTTTTTAACAAATATTCTTACCGGTAGGACAATCGCATTCGTATCTCAAAGGGTCCAAAGGCTTGCATCTCCCACCGTGGAGACATGGAGATGGCTCGCAAGGGACGTACTCCGCGTCGCAGTCACGCCCAGTATATCCGGGTTCGCAAACGCAGGTGTACGAGCCGTGGGTGTTGAAACACCGACCATGGTGACAAGGTCCGGAGCCACTAGAGCATTCCACGACATCCTCAGTACATCGCGTGCCCGTGAAGCCAGGAGGGCACGCGCAGGAGTATCCAGCAGCCGTTGTATTGTCCGCAACGCAACGACCTCCGTTCCTACAGGGCTGCGATGCGCAGTGGTCTTCATGTGAACATTCAGCTCCTGGGAATAATGATTAGGAAATTAATATTTCAGTTATGCAACAAACAGAGCGCGTTACATGCACGGTATATATGAAATATCACTTAGTACCTTGGTAAAATTGGTATCTTTTATGTTATACAATCTCTTTGTGTGTTCTGTTACAATAGTCCCCCATTCAAAGAAAATTTATTAGTTTTAAGTTAAAGAGATTTTTGTAAATATCTACATAAATTATGTATTTTGCGTGTTCTAATAAAATAACTTATTTTACAAGTTCGTTTTATTTTGAAATCTTGTTTTATTCCAAAATTCTCAATACCATGACGAGAACCTGTCGCTTTCCCATGATTTATAATTCAAAAATAATTAACGGACGTGTAAAATGTGAGAATATGTTGGTCCGCGCAACTAAATCAAGCACCGACACACAATCAACGTGACTCATATCACTCTGCCAGCCCGTTTAAGATTGACGACACCAATAAACTGCTATAAAATAAACCACGTTAAATTATACATCGCAGTAACCAGGTTATTAGCTTTTTGCCAATCAGATTTATTTACCGAATTAATTCAATGCTCCATCCAATCCAGTTATCCAAAAAAACTCGAAACGCTACTGGGTGATTGGTTTGCGGAGTTATTAACAAATTATCATAAAATACCAATCACTCTGGTGTATTAACGTGTTAATTAGTTATCGTATATAACATGAGGAAGACTAAAGAGAGTAAATATTGCGACTAATCAAATCAAATTTTTTGCGTCGCTTCGAGCATACAACTTAGCCAGCTCGAAACTCACTTCACTCGGCAGTAGAAATTATTGAGGTCAAATCCTCCAAATACAAAAGGACCTTTCCGCATACACAAGTTTAATAGGGGTGACTTTATAGATACAATTACATATTATCACACCTACTTCAGAGGTAAGAAAGTTTAAGTAGTTCCAACAGCGATGGTCCTTATTCTTTCGCCTTTTAACAGTACTCGTGACTTCTATAAGAAAATCATCGATTTAATCGAAGTACGTATTGGGAGTAGCGCTTCCAATTTTCCGTTTAACATTAACGTGATAAAACTGATTTGTAACCATGTTTCCTCCTGTCGTTTTCCTTTCCAAATGCTCCATCCAAAAAAATTTAAGCTTTTGTAATTGTAGTCAGTACATTTTTCAAATCACATCGCTCTTCCATTCCATTATTTTTCAATAAATTTCAAACTTAACAATACAGCAGGGTTTACTCAGTTTTAGATTAGATGAATATATTGGTTATGTAGCCCCAGTAACTTTAGCGTCAACAGAATATCATTTAGCATATTTTGGTAAATGTTTTAACTTTATTATATTGTCCACAAAATTGTTATTTTCTGCTTCGCCTTCTTACGTCCTGAGAGTTCAATACTAATTAATGTTCTTGATTTAAAACTTTATTTACGAACCATGTATTTACTAACAGCAACTCTAACATTGCATTACTCAAAATATTAAGAAGACGAGTGTTGAAATAAGAAATAATATTTGTAATTATTACAAATGAAATTCTTCGAAGAACTATGATGATGATATTCTCTCAATTTATTAAAATTTTACGCGTTAATATTTTTACTGCTTAATAGG
>DWDT01002886.1:0-13074 GCA_018245595.1 Microceris scylla | reverse complement strand
TATGAGAGGAGACCCGTATTCCAGCAGTGGAATTGTAATGGGTTGAAAAAAAAAAAAAATATACGAGTAGAAGAAGCAAGAGCTAAGAAAGAAGAAAAGAGAAGAAGAGTCTAACAAAGAGCTATTTCGCACACAGTGTTATTAGCCAATGCCTTCAGAGTTCTGGCGTGATAATATGATAATAATAATACATTTGATGTGGGGTTAAGGTTTTCTCATGTATAGTTTTTGGTGTACTTTAAGTTCCAATGCAATTATTTATCTAATAATGTTATGTACCTGCAATATTTTACGGGTCCTAATACGAGGCATTTGACATGTAGAGCTTGAAAATATTAACATCTCCATGACCAGTCCAAAGAAGAAGTTAAATCCGCGTCTGAATAGTTCGATTATTCGATGGATACTATATAGATATAATGGATGTGGAGCCTCGTCTTTGGAGGAGGCTTTCATTTGTGCTGACTGAGGCTGGTAACGTCGGGAGCTCATGAGGAAGAACCTCGTACAGGTCCGAAACTAGTCTGGCCAATCCAAAAAACACACGTGAATTAAGCCGGTACATATATAATCAGTATATATATAATCAGTAATATATACAGAGAAGTTATAGCAAATTAATAATGTTTTTGAAGTATCAAAAAACGAGAAATTATAAACATAAGTATTTAATCTAATATTTACTGAAATACCATATGTAAATGTATGAAAACGACTGGTTTTTGGCGCTAAGAGTTTTAAAATTGAGATGTGCGAGTTAGACACAGCGTATGTATTAGAAGAGGCGAAAGTTAGACGACGTTAATCCACGAAGCGTATTGAAAGACGAACACTATAAACATTAACGACAAACATTAACTAAGTCGCAATTCACGCTTATACAATTAATGTTCCAAACGATTCATTATTCATCGCTCATAGTTCTGGCGTGGTAGGACTTTGCAAATGATTTGCACGTTAGGCAAAGCCGAGCCAATCAGGTTTTGATTGTCGATAATCAATGACAAATATACCTATGATCACTATACGTATCGATGCCGTCCCTGTTTTTATTAAACTGACGATAAACTTTATCGGTCATCTTGGAAGTGGTTCTGACCGACAGATTGACCGATCTGCGATACAGTTGTCGCCACTTCAAATGTGAGACGAGCCCCACACTCAACAGTACAAGAAATAAGAATTTGAATAGAAGATCTACATTCGTGCTTAAGAATATTTTGTTTAAATAATGTATAACAATCATACTAAATTAATATCTATCAATTAATCTAATAAAAAACTGTTCACCCTTTCTTAAATAAATCTAACAATACAAAGAATATAAATGTTTAGTCCAGTCAGTGTTATATTAGTGTTATTAATAATTATATCTAAGATGATTAACTATTTGTCGTTAGATGTCTCCTACCTGCCCCGTAATGGTCTGGCGTGATGATTAAATAGTAGGGTGATACATAACAATCTTATAGGAATATGACGAACATAAACCTACACCTTTAAGTGTAAAACATCGTCCCCGTTACATCAGCTCATTGCAATACTTTTTCTACAATCAATTAACTGAGATGTTTCCAGTTGTAGAGACAGTCACGTTTCTAATTATCTCATATTAGTTCGTTTTTTACGCGTGCGAGTAGATTCGTGACGCGGAGTTACATTTAGATTTCAATGTATTTCTTCCTTCCCGTTCGTAATATTAACGGATTATTATATTCAAGAGCTCATTCCCTCCTTACCCCATTAGGGAATAGGTGTGATGATATGATTGTCGTACAATAAAATGTACGGCAGGTGAAGAAGAACAATAAGGAGGGAACAACAGAGCGGAAGTTCGAGAAGAAAGAAATGCATGAAAATATTGAAGGAAAAAAAATTATGAAGATAGAGAGGATGATGAAGCACTAGTGAAGAAGAAAATGGAAAATATGGAGAAGAAGAAATCAAAAGCATAAAGGGGGAGAAGGGAGTTAAGCGGGAAAGCAGTGGGATAGCGGAGGAACCGGCGACAGATGACAGCTAAAGTGACAATGACAGTACCTATCTTTGAGAAATGACAAGAAATTGCATTGCAGAGTTATCTGAATTGTAATATAACATTGCGTTTTACATGTACATTTCACATCACTTTATTCTATGTGAAATTCCGATAATGATTTTGTAACAGTAGGTACAATTCGCACTGTACGATGAATACGATTGCAGAAATAGCGTAGATAACAAAATAATAATTTAAACATCTGGAAAAAATTGCACTGTTTTGTGGATTTTTTACGATTTTTTAATATGACATTAACTCATCGTGTCTGGGAAAATATGTATAGCAGATACAAAAAAACAAAAGACGAAAGATAAGTCGGTCGTACACATCCAAGTTGCGGGCAATTTTCGTCTTGCAGCTAAAGGTATATCGTGAGATCTATGTTCGGAGTGTGGATGGCACCGTTTTGAAGTGTATCAAGGTAATTTAAATAGTAGGTAATTTTGTACACGGAACAACGAATCGGTGTTCATTATTATTTTCCATATTTTAGATATGTATTTACAAATGTGCGTCCATTTTTTCCATTCTTTTTTAGAAAAATAGGAGACCAACTAAGGCTTTACACTTGACAATATCGATCTACTCGTATCTGTAATACCTGTATAGCGATGATAACAGCTGTGGTATGGATAATATGGATGGATAGTAACGGAACGGGACAGAACAGAACGGAATGGAACGGAATTAACTCTTTTTCCTTGTCAACCTGATCTCATTAAGTAGATAACAAGGATATGGTTAAAAAAAAATTTATATTTACATTTAAAAGCTTACGTAAAACAGTGTTACACCGCCTTTTTAAAAAAACAGGAAAGGCTCGGAGAAATGAGCATAGGATATTCTAATAGGTGATCTGACCACCATATAAAACGTCTGGATCTGGTTAGATTCCAGAGGCCTATAAGTGATCGGATTGTCGCCGATTAGAAAAGACTGTTCCCAGCAGTGGACTTATAAAGCTGGTGAAGGGATGCATGAAACGTTATGATAAGTTCTACATACCTACATATTATGTATACCAAGGTATGAAGAGAAATACTCTTGAAAGTGATATGTTGAAAATAAATTTATGAAGGCGCTCTTGACTATTATGTCTTAAGTATTAAGACGATAATTAATTAACAAGTAATATGCCTTTGAAATAAACATTAAACTATAAACAAACTATTAAAATAAAATTCTATAAACAAACATAAGAACTATGTATAGCGGACAAACTACTTAGCGACTTGATACATTAAATTAGGTATTGACAACAATGTTTTTCACACCCTTATTCCATGGTGTGACATATAACTTGTGAAACGTGGAAGTGTACCACACTATAGTCTACCTTCTCGGGGCTTACAGCCGTGAAGTTACGTTTACGATTGTGTTTAGGTGTACAGACCTTGGCAAACGGTATAGTACGCCCTCCAGCTAGATGGAGTGACGGTATACGCAACGTGGCTAGCAGTGATTGGATGTGAAGAAAGCTGGAAATCATGCTCGCCATCACCAGCAACGTATTTTAGTCCACTGTTGGGCATAGGCCCCCCTAATGAGCGCCGTAGCGCGCTGTCCTGGTCGAGCTCAGTGGTGTGCTGTTGGAGCGTATGTCCGTCCAGCTGTGGACGGAAATAAGGTGATAATGATGATGATGATGATATAGGTATTATATTTAAGATGTAGAATAAAGCAGTATCTCGGTTACGTAGACCGCGCGTCAGAGCTCGTGATGCCGGCGCGCGCCGCCGTCACGCGCCCGCGGCCTCTGCACGAGCGGCGAGAGACGGACTTAGCCTTTCGCGAAAATATAACAATATCAGGCTTGTGTTGCCTCCAAGAGATAGGCAGGTGAGTATAGTATATTTCCACGATTCGCCAGTTACGTTATACGTCCGATGAAGTAATTGGTAGTGAGTTTATTATTGTTATAGACCGGGCACGAATCCAGGCTACTAATTTTTTTGACGTATAATGTCAGTTACGAATAAATAACTGTTGATTATTGACTATTGGGAATTTCCAGTTAACTCAATCCTAGTTAACCGTATAGTACCTACCAGAGCGAGCACACTATCAACGAGAGAATTATATTTGTATTTTGTGCGTCGCTGAAATAAAGAAAATCTGCAGCTTAATAAGACATACACTACTGGCTAAAAATACAGCTACATTGTTTTATAATTTTGCCCGTCATATTATGTTAGAGCTTTCTTAGAGCGGATTTCCATATATTACTATCAAATAATTGGTTGTCTACTTAACAATCTCGTCGACAAATAAATTTATCATAGGTACGTTGGACAAGGATCTTCCGGGTGCATAACAGTTTGGATGTCAGACTGACATTATGAAACCGACTTGACGACCGCAGATGAGTTCTCATTTTTTGAAAAGCCACAATGAGGAACCTATATTCAACTTCTAGATTTTGCAAAACCTTTTCGGAACATATCTTAACGGTGTATACCTAATTTTAAAATAGAAACCGCTGATTTTATGGATTACTTAAACTTACTGTCGCTAGTTTTTACCAATAAATTCATATTTACGTTATACATAATGGATAAATAAAATAAAAAAAATAATAGGTTAATATTATTTAAGATTTAAGTCCGTCCCTGTGCCTCGCTCGCCACAGGCGATAGTTTTCCCACGGTCGCGGCCGGCCGCTTCGTGGCCAACTATAGCTGCCATTTGCATGCTCCCCCCACTGCCTACTGTATTACCCGGCCAATTCATCAAACCACCAACACCTATACATTATACCCAGTCACACTCCCAACTCAACTCGGTCGGGTTATATGCCTTAAAGAGATCTTTGTTCGCGACTGCTATCTCAGAGATATATCATGTCAATCACTCACAACCTTTATTGGAACCACGCCGCTCGAAATAAGACAGATCTTCTCAATTAACAAACCTCCGCATTTAACTATGTTATACACTCCATAATTATCTAAATCAGATGCCGACTCCACTAAACGAATCGTGGTAAGTCCAATTTATTCTGGAACACCTTCATAATGGGTAGACACGTCATAAGATTAACATTTTCTGAATCATTATTTAGTTTCTGTGAAAAATTCGACACGAAGTCATTTGATCTGATACCAATAATGCAATGTCCTGAAGAGATCAGTTACGAAGACAACATTTCGTATATAAATGTGTAAACTGACGTGGGTTTTCAATAGCGGCTAATGATTTCACGATATTATCTATTGTTTAAGGGTACATATTTTTTAAAACCATTGCAAACAACAGATCTCACCCAAGACAAGAAAATCCACGAGGCGGAACAATTAACAAAACAAACATTTATTTCGCTGCAAAATAGAATCCGGAACGTTTTGTTTGCAAGGCTATCAGTTATTTCAATTTGATGGCTGTGTAATTATTTGACAAACTGTAAAAAAATAAGCAAAAACATTGACGGAAAATCGACAAGACTGGACGTCAAAACTCAAATAGAACAATTGCTACCTTCAAATGTAATTTTCTATTATCTACGAATAAACATTTAGGTTTTCGTTCACAAACGGAACATTATTTTCTTCCTAAGTCTATAACTAAGGATTCATTATCAAGGGCTATTAAGGGTTATGGTTAAACGTCTACCGGAGAAGCGTGTAAGCCTTTATCACTGTAATTACGTAAAGTTATAATCAGGATTACCGCCCATAGCAGTCCTTACTTAATCTATTAAATACAGACCCAACTTCGTAAATTCTTTCTTAAATTTTGTGCAGCCTTAACTCGTGTAGGTTTTTCGGTAAAAGAAAGAAAATACTTCTAAAAAAATTTGTCAGTACCATTAACTAAGGTTTTTCATTACTTACTGTTTATTGTGTTGGTGTCTGCCTCGTTGGTCGAGTGGTTGCTAAGGCGCAGCTGCTGTTCGAGAGATCCTGGATTCGAATATCGGGGCGGATACTATTGGATTTTCTAACTTAAATTTTCTAGTATAAATTTATAGCAGCGTTACTTTATCTGGTTCTATGATTTCTGTTTTTAGTAAATATCCAATCTATTTCTAAGGTTATAGACTACGTGATAGCGGGGCAATCTGTGCTAGTTTAGCATTAAATATTTTGTAAAACTAAAAGTAAAATAAAAATAAACAATGATACAGAAGTTTAAACTAACAGTGAAACAGAGAGAGAATTGATTGATATCTGGGTATAAATAGTTTAAAATTCAGGGTAATCTACTCATGCATCCGGATATGCAAACGGATGGAAATCCATTGATACAAAGAGCAAGATCACTTTCTGACCTCGCAGGAACTAGTCACGAAGAGATAAATAAAGCAACTACTCGTGTGACACAGATCCCACACAAATTAATAGTAAATAACTGTATTTTACAATTTTAATACAAACAGTCAGACCTATAGTTTCAAAGCTACTTAAAGCTACTCAAAGGTAGTGTGTATCAAAATGACGAAAGGAGTTATTTCATATGATACTATCTTTGTATGGTGTCCATTGGGTGGAGTTGTTATAAAACAACTGCGGCGTTTATAATGATAGAACATTAAGGTTTTGCTAAAATAACTACCTGTAAAGGATTATTCTATATCATTACTGAATGTTTGAGCTGAGATTCACGTTGCCTTTCCTTTAACACAGCATCATTATCTTTATTTTTATTATGATGAAGAGAATCAAATCAATAATCTTTTTATCTTTCCCATATTGCTCTCGGATCATCTTTCAAAATGTGAAGAATGAAAACCATAGTCTGCCGCAATAGTCAAGTCATGTTTAATAAACTTCACGAATCTAATTGAACATGTTCTGCATATTATGAAAAAGACAGCCGGAAAAAAACAGGGGAATGCTGCTAGATTTAGAAGGCACAAGACATAAAGGAGTGGCTGACAGAGCATTCCTTGGTATTCTAGTGTTGTAAATATCCAAAGCATATATTGGGCAGTTGCCAGTCAATTTGCCAACTTCTTAAGGAAAAAGAGTGTCAAACTTCATATACCGTATCATTTTTACTAGTTGTCGAGCAGAGGTTGAAATTCGACCGTAAATTATTATATATTATATTTGAAGATGATGATGACGATAATGTTATAGAAGACGATGGTGATGACGATTTATTTAAAATCGCTAATAAACAAAACTTACGCAATACTGAGGTTATAGAACCTGTGATGTGAACATTTACGAAGATTCTGGAGGTGGCGATCATTTGATCATAGCACGTAACGTATAGCTTCACAATACAATGAACAAAAAAGCAGTTACTCAAACAATATCACTGACAAAAAACAAAAAAACGCCCATCATTATTCAGCGTTTCGCGAATTGAAAAAAAAAGAAGGAATAAAGCTATCACTATTTAAGATGTGGCCAGTTATTCGCGATTTTATTGAGAAAAGAGATCGTCTCCCGTTCCCACGGCCAGGTTTCCGGCCGAGGCGAATTTTGACAGAGAACTACGGAATTACTAACAACTTGTGTACAGATAGCAAAAATACAAATTTAAAAGTATGCCTTCATCAACTTACTGCACTAATTATTTTAGAACCGTTAACGAATAAATGATGAGTAATATTGAATTGAGCAGAGATAACAGAAATATCGATCGTCAGATAGTATATAAAAAAGTTTAAAACGTCACATAAATGTTAAACGCAAACAAAAGGTGTCAGTACTCTTGACAGCGATTTCTGTCAGTCTTCCTTAGATTAAAGAACTAACTAAACAGAAGATAGGTACTTATGGCTCTGTCCTAAGATATCTTAAGGTCTATTTACTTATTCAAAATGCAGTCAAACAATTTTAATGTATTTGGTTATAAAGAAACAGATGATATTCTTCAACATCTATAATGAGACAAAAAGTTTTCCAAATATGAACCAACTGCCTCCGCAGCATTGCTAACAACTATAAAATTGAAAACGTAAATTTTAGTGCGAAAGAAATTAATAACAAATCGAACAGAACTACCGTGAAATTATATGTAGGTACTATTACATCCCATTGTCCAATCGCATTTTTTCACAGCATCCACATTTGTACCCAAAGATCAATAATCCAAAAATCGTTTCAGTTCGTGATGAATCCTAACTGTACGATAACGGTTATTTAAAGATTGAATCACTTACAACAACACTTACAGCTGAAACAATTAACTCTCTATAGTACATTCTAGAATACGTTAGAAGGTGTCACTTCTTGTAGAGTTGTCAGGTCATCATATCACAACTCATCATCATCGTTGTCAGCCTATTTCCGTCCACTGCTGGACATAATATTCTACTCCAATAGCACGCCACTGAGCTCGATTTTCAGCTCGTCTCATCCAACTGCTGCCAGCCACTTTGGGTACATCGTCACTCTACCTAGATAGAGGGCATCTTACTAACTGATAACTCACCGTTCTAATAACTTAAATACAGATAAACGAATAACTTGACGCCCGTTATAACTTATAACTTTTTGCACTTACCAACTGCATTAAACATACATTTTCATGTAATAGTTTTCTGTTCATCATCATCATCATCGTCAGCCTCTAGATGTCCACTGGTGGACATAGGCCTCGCCTAATCGGCGCCACTCCTTTCGGTCCTGGGAATTCCGAATCCAGTAGCTTCCCACTGTGTTCTTCAGGTCGTCAGACCATCTGGTAGGAGGTTAGTTTTATTTATTTATTCATCTAGTTTTCTGTTATTCTTATTATACTCGTAATATGTACTTTTAATAGACTTATAAGTTATCTCCTTTTGCGAGACCTGTGTCTAACAATAAAACGATAAAATTATAGACAATGAAGATAATCTATCCATATTAACAATAGTACCTAAGCAAACAGACATAGCATTAAAAGACACTGCAAGATCTGTTTGACGTCATTTGTAAATTTAGTGTAACTATTCGTGTATTTGTTACTACATATTTGATATTTAGTGTAACTCATGTTGTTTATTGTGGTTAAAGTTAGTTTATCTTCTATTTTTTTACCAATTAAAGCCTCCTATAATCAATTATGTTTTAAAGTAAAAGCTGTAAAATACTGCAAATAAAAAATACTTGAAATATCTACAAGAAGCCTTGATAAACCAAGCCGTCGTAGTTACGAGTCGCAGGAAAATTAGTAACGCCACGAAAGTACATAATATTTTTTTCTATCCATAAATAGATAAATAAAAACGAGTTTTCAACAATACTATTTTGCTGTCGCTACCGTCCAAAGTATCGGCTATTAATTATGCGCGGGCGCCACAAACTAGTTTTGTGAACCGTCCATCAATACTCCGATACGAGTTTTATCGAGTGGTTTATTCTTATAGTTTAATATGAAATAACTGTTCTCAATTGTACTTACTTTAGTGTAGTAAATAAAAAAAAACATTAGAAGTACATTTTTTATTTTATAACCGTTATCATTTTGCACCTTACTTAGATGTACAATTCCGACTAAACACGCGTCAAGATTTCTTTATGTCGTCATTATCATCAGACACCTATTAATCCTTCCAGTCTCGGGAACACGTCAGCTTACATAATAAGACGGATATAGGTCATAGTTTGCCACGCTGGCAAAGTACAGATTAACAGACTTTACCTGCCTTAAAAAAACAATGGAAACCTTTAAGATGTACAGATTTCCTCACAATCATTTTCTTCGCCGTTTGTTATATTGAAAATTAAACCTCAATAATTAGCAATAAATAGTTACAGATGGGTGTAAGGGGTTCCAAACACCATCTCAGGAGCCCAGGTCAAGCTCACCTGCACGTGGTGCACCCTGCTATAACAGACGAGGTTCCGGCAACCGGCTGATTGCGGTATAGCGCAGCCTAAATAGGTACGGCTAAATGCCCTGGCCGCCGACGGGCAATAGCGTCGGCGGTGCGAAAAGCCGTGCCCTGCGATTACCAACCCGCATGCCCAGCGTGGAGATTACCCCCCTTTTGGGGAGGCCTATGTCCAGCAGTGGACTGAGATAGGCTGATGATGATGATGATGATGTTGAGTTACAGCGCGTGTCAATTAAATAAATAAATACTTGTAAGACCGAATTTAAATTATGGAGATTAAACTGCCGCTGTGAAAACCGCGAAATCCATAAACAGAGAAAAACGAAACGACATTATGCAGCTACTTTATGGCAATAAACTACAGAACTATTTTTGAAAGTTTGTTACGACATCCTGTTTTTATTGACTACTTTACTTAACTAATAGGTAGTGTTATATAAAAGGATGAAAAAGTAAGTATAGTGGTTTTTTGGAGACGTGAGAATCGGAGGGGCTTTTTTCATTGTATGCATAATCGCAAATTTTTTGGTGTAAACTGTTAAGTTGGTTTTTGTCGTAATCCGTAATCGTTGAGGCACACGATTTATTTCCGGTTGACTTAACAGAATTTTTGTCGATGTTTTGAAATTAGCGTAGCGCGTGCCCACTTTCGAGATATTTGCAGTGGCCAGCAAATAGTGCAGTTTACTTTGCATACAGTAAACAATAAGAGGATAAAAAACACGATTACGTTCCGTTCCAAACCTTTTTATCATTCTACTGTTGGAACACGGGTCTCATCTCATAATGAGAGGTTTAAGGTTATAGTCTGCCGCGCTGGCCATTTATGATTGCAATCGTATTGTGTTTTTTTAATAGGAAAGTGAGTTATTTAGGATGTAGGACATAAACATAAAATTTTAACAATTTGTTTAGTATTTAATTTTTTTTTGTAAGAC
Organism: Microceris scylla; assembly: GCA_018245595.1. NCBI lineage: Eukaryota > Metazoa > Arthropoda > Insecta > Lepidoptera > Hesperiidae > Microceris > Microceris scylla. The sequence continues at coordinate 2,324 of DWDT01002886.1, read as the reverse complement.
GGATTACTTATAATTGTTATTTTTCCAGGCCTCTCATTTTCTAAGAAAGATTAGCACATTCTTGGACCATTTAAATTTTTTTGCTTATTAATATGTCACGTTAATTATCCATCATTATTAAAGGAAATCGCTGTTAATAATTTCCTTGTGTGACCCAACAAATCTTCTCACAGTGATGGTTTTAAACACAAGGAGAATTGTTGTAAAATAATTAATTAATTAAAAACTCATTAAAGTTATCAGACCGAGTGTTGATGATTGTCACGCTTACAAGGTTTTGTTATTAAACATTATTAATTAAATCATCTTGCTTCAGGCTGGATAAATGATTGTTTATTATTCTTAATAATTTAATAAACTAATTTCCTAAAAACAACTGGCAGTAAAAAAATTAAAATAACTGACATTCCAAAAAACCTAAAAATTGGTTGCCTCGTTGATGTATTGATTGCAAGCGCGGCTACCGAACGGGAGGTTCTGGGTTCGATCCTTGAGACAGACAAGCTATTGTTGAGTGCGTGTCGATAGTTTGACGTCTTTATTGTAACTGCTCAATATACAACTTACTCTAACTTATATTGTAAGGTGTCTTACACACACTACAGTGGACACATCCCGAGATATTAAAACCTTAAAATCACATGCGGTTTTTACTTCTCGTGAAAATAAAGTTTAACGAAAATTGTTAATAACAATAATAATAGCAGCCTGTTAAAGTTAATTCCTACTAACATTTCACAACAACAACTCGACGATTGCGAAGAATGCAAGAAAAACTAAGCGTTAGTGCAACTTTAATAGCAATTAGACACAGATTGATGTTTTTGGCGAAAAGTAAGCGAGATTTATGTAAATAATTGAAGAAATACTATTTATTTTTTTTATCACATTATTATATCGTCATGCCAACTTCTTCGGGGGGAAGGCCGAGAGCACCGAGCGCCAAATATCTCCGTCCTAATAATGTTGTCGTGATTAATTTAAACCATAACATGTTTTCTAATGATTAGCAAGTAAGTAGTAAAGCCTCTTTATATCTGTCGCACAACCGATAACTATTGGAGTACACGTGTGGGAACCGCGTTTTGGGAAACGCAACGTAGGACGCCCTCCAGCTAGATGGAGTGGCGTTATACGCAGTGGCTGGCAGCGGTTGGATGCGAAGAGCTGAAGATCGAGCTCAGTGGTGTGCTATTGGAAAAATCTAAATCTAACAGTAGACCAGAACAGGCTGATGATGATAGTCTTCTACAGCATAATCGGCGCTCCTCTTCCCGGTCCTGCGCCTTCCGAATCCAGCAACATCCCGCTGTCCTCTTCAGATCCTGAGATTAACAATGTTATTCTCATGGAAATGAACTTAAAATGAATTAAAACGAATGAAAATGGATTCTCATATGAAATTAGTCTTATTGTCGAGAGTATAAGCATTGCATTTTTTCCATAAATGTAACGATGCACTTACATCCAGTGCCTCACAACTACACCCTTGAGTAGGGCTGACAACTAAAATGCAAAAACGCAAAGTAATTTTAATAACATTTTTGCAAGTAATATACCTAATTCAAAAACAAATATAGGTGAAGGTAATAATATGAAAACTATTTATATCTTGATCACTTTTTAATTAACAAAATTAACGAATATTTGTACAATTTTCCTTAAATACACTATTTATATTTTTGTATATTTAAGCCTGCGTATGAACTTAGACTTTGAAGACCATTAACATCTTAGCTTTGAGAATAAAATCTTTGAACCCAGTATCACTTGCCCTAATGATGAAACCTGTTCACTTTTGAGTTTTTCATAATGCTGTCTAAGACGTACCTACATATTACTGTTAGCGACTACCGCCAATTTTTCACCATCACCAAAGCTTGACTGGTAGAGATTGCCACTAGACGTTAAAGCCGTCTTTTGTTAAACTTACCTAGATTTTAGGTGTTACAATAAAGAATACTGAGTGTCCTATATGTGTGTGTGCAAAAAGGGCGTATTGTGGGCCGATGGACCATGCTAGACCGACGATCTTAAGAAGGCGAGTGGTAGCAGCTGGATGAGATCTGCAGAGGATCGAGTGTTATGGCACATCTGGAGCGCGCCTATGTCAAGCAGTGGAACAGAAAAGGCTGACGTGATGGTGATGATGAATAAAGAATAAATAAATAAATATTTAAATTTTAATATCACTTGCTAACGGTGAAGGAAAACATCGTGAGAAAACCTGCATACTTTAGAATCTATAAAAAAAAGTTTCTAAGGTGTGTGAAGTCTGCCAACCCGCACTTGGCCAGCGTGGCAGACTATGGCCTTAACCCTCT
>DWDT01002885.1:0-13074 GCA_018245595.1 Microceris scylla | reverse complement strand
GCCTAAGTCCTTAATTATGTATATAATTGTTTCGTATTTTTTATACATCATTATTATATATTACTTATGCTATGTATAATATTATGAACAATTTATTTAAATTTCAAAATAGTTATCAATGTCATTACCCTGCATAATATATTGCGCAATTAAATCAAATAATTTTACGAGTACTTAATTAACGAAAAGGTAGATAACATGTGAAAACTTACTTTTTTGATCATGAACATATGTATATTTATGTTATGGGAATATAAGTTTGTCTCTATCACGACACGGAATACACGCTGGTCACTTAATGGAGTCGATGGCGCAATGACCCCACTCCCGCGGGATGTCTGATGGAGGCCTGGTACATTTGTTTTGGGATATAATCATCCAATAAAATCATGCTCATTGAATATAAAATGATCGGAACGTTCCGTGGAACGATTGGAACATTACAACCTATCGGTCGATTGAACGATGGAATGTACTGACGTAACTTTCGAATAGTTTGGCCGAACATTTATGTACATCAAAAAAATGTAAATTAAAAACCCTTTTTAAATTTATTAATTTATGCTTAAGGGACACGAGAAAAGCGGAAAACCTTAAGATCTCTGCTGTTGCATACCTCATTTACATTTACACATAGTGTGTATATAAGAAGACATACACAAAAGGATTCAAATTGATAAAATCTTCATTACAAATATAAAATATGGCAATTCATTTTATATATACAAATCGTATGACTTCATGCGGTTCACCATATAATAAGTTACGAAGCTCAAGAGATTAAATTGAAACATTGTATGGCGTATAAACACAAGTTAATAGAGAACAGTTAAAGTTTTAAAGTTAATTCTCTGACAACAGCGAGCTTAGATAAGATGTGCTTTAAGCACACCACACTGAGCTGACTAAGCTGTCTATATGATGTAAGGGATAATATATTAAAACTGGAAACATTCCAAACAACAAATGACAAATACATCCACAAACGCAAAAAGTCTTATAGTATTGTTTTCAGGCAAACAAATGTTTACATATGAATAATATGGCAAACGTATAAACAATACAATACAATATACTTTATTGCACCCTAAGGTCTGTACATAGAACGCTAAACAATAGAAAAAACAAAAATAAAATAATTACACAAATACAAAATGAATTATTTATATGATCCAAAAAAATAATATTCACCACCTGTTCTATAATGGGACGTAAACGTAATTGGTGAAACGTGGGAGTGTCCTACACTCCTCTGGGTACCACTTAGGGAATGACAGGCGTGATGTCACGTAAAATAATAAAGATGATGACATAAGTTCAGGTGGAATGTATGTACATGATAAAAATTACAAGGTTTCAAAAATATAAATCCGTTTCCCGGCAAGTGACAACACTATCCTGTCTTGTCATTACACTCTGGCACTTTCCGGCTTAACTATCATGTCATATTCGTCGCCAGCATAAATCCCCACGAAGTTAAATGAGTAAAGGCAGGCGGTTCTCAGCTTTTACGGTAGTACTTGTTCCTTAATAATAAACGTGGATCCCGTTTAGTCCATATGGGTGTTCAATATTAAAGCGAATCGTGAGAGCAATATGGCAACATTTTTATTGAATGAATGAACGAATAAATCAATGTATGAGTAGGTTACCGGAATAGAAGTTCAATAAATCCATATAAATTAAATCAACAGAAGTAAAAACACTGAAAGACTCCTATAAACTAAGTAAGTAAGTCAGCTAAGTAAATCAATATAGGTAATGGTAATAAATATTTTCAATAATTTTTAATAGAAAGGATTTATGTTCAAGTTTGAAATTGCGGAATCTGTTGTTTATATTTTCACGTAGATATGTTCCGTTTATGGATAGATGAACTTTAGACATGGACACGGAGAGTTTAAAAGCACAATTTATTTTAATTGATACGTAAGAATCATTTTATATATTTACACAGTAAAATATAAAATAATGACCTAGAAATGTCTGTTTTAACAATATCATCCTTAGTCTTCGGGGCACGAATTCAACCACTAAATGACAAAACGCCACATAACCAGGTCTTTAGCGGTGTACTTGCAAATGAGACATCAGACAAGCCCCGTCACCGGTATACAAGTGAGGTGTTTAACATAAATTACAATAACAATACACATTTACTACTGAACAGAGCAATTGTCGAGCCGTTGCGACTTTTTTAAAAGGCGCTGTTCTTGTTGGGTAACTTTCTATGCCACTCAGTGACATATCCGAGTGTGTGAAAGGGATAATGATTGTTTGTTCAACGAGTGCAAGCGGGAAGAGTAATGATATTGTAAAATTACAGCGCATTTGCATGGTAATTGTGACGCGTGAACCCGAAGTCTGCGTTCTGTATTCGAACTAGTCCACATTGGGAAAGAAAAATAAATTTACACTTAAACAACAAATAACAACAACAACACTACAGATGCAACAATTGTTAAAATTAGAGTAAATAAAAGAGTACAAAAATAGAATACATTCATTGAGCACAAATAATGTATGAAAATAATGTCATGTTAATAAACCATTCATTCAGTCCATTATCATACAATTGGTGCCTGAAGGCAATATTGATTCGTAACCCACTTATATTACAGAAGACTGTTTACATTACATTACTGTCATTTTAATGTATATATTAAGACCCGTTCCCTGAATATCATCTGGGATTTACATACAGTATAAAAACAAATGACACGAAAAGAAACAATGTTGCAGCTAAAGATTTAAGACAGGATTTTAATCAATCTAAAAAGAATTTTATAAATACACTTAGCACATTACTAAAATACTAGACTATATCTACCTACTGCCCGACAACCGTGCATATATGGCAATAGGCTCATCACATTTTCCAAAGTGGGACCTAAACGTAACTGGTCAAAAGTGGAAGGGTACTATGTATTTTCCCCTGTCTATCTCTCCGAGGATTACAGGAGTGATGTTATATATATTTTTTCCTTACTAGACTATTAGAATGTAACATCGTAACACGATTTTAAAGTGAAGAACGTAGCAAATAAAAAGGCAGCAGTCGCAATAAGACACCGCCACCCACAGATAGCTAAAAATGACCTCGAATAGTACTATAGGAATAGTACTATTACAAACTGTCAATTAATCGAGTTAAGATAATCTAGTACCTAAAGATTACTTGTTAATAGGACTAGAAAAGATACATCGCAGAAATTACGGTACATAAATAACAATCGATCCCGATGCTTTGCGAACTAACAATTCACTATAATTCATATTAAATTTTAACTCTTTATGTTGCTATAACACTGTTGATTTTATTAACATCAATCATTATTAATTGTTACGACTAATCAAACTGTTAGCTGAAACAATCGGGATAAATGCTCGCGGGGCGACCGCGATAATTGTACACACGTTAATTCCATTCGACATTTATCATCATTTACGGTTGTTCGTATTGGTAGTTTCGCTATGAGTTATTTGTCGTTTTGTGTAATGTCTCTGGAGGCGAAACAATCAATTCGTAACTACAATAATTCCTTATCCAAGTCACTGACCTTAAAGGACGTTAACGATTTCTGAATCCTGGGAAATTTTCGCGAGCTCCTAAATTGTATATAGCTTCTGGCAAAATTCCATAAGTGTAAGAAATTTATAGATAGAATTTTAACGGATACATATTATAGGATACATTTCACTTCCTACCTAAAGTGTAATTGAAAATTTACGAAGTAACCAATTTTAAGTAATTGCACTGTCGACGTGATGGTATATAGACCATGATCGACGTTCAACAATCAGTCATCTAGATTGTTATCATAAATTTCTAGATTCTTACATTGTAACAACTAGCTTTGTATAGCGTTCCGGATGTGAACAGATCTAACAATACCACCTACTCTTGCTTCATAACGATCTGATGTCTTAAGTATCTACCTGATTGCGGTGATATGTTAATTATACAGATGGATTGAAGCTTATCTCAGAATAGCAAGTTCCGCTTGGACAAGTTATCGATCATATGTACCAACATGATTGAGTTCTAATATGACATACGTCAACATCATAGAGAACTCAATCAGTATTCGTCAAGAACATTAATAAAGTTACTGTTAGGAAGTAACCAAATAATTAAAATGGTTAAATAGTTGATCTATCAATCGATCGATCAGTCTATAAATCTGCGAAAGAGCGGCTTGGGCAACATACGGATAGAATGACTCTACGAGCTGTACCAAAATAATTCCACCCTAATGTGCTCATAGTTACCGAACGCAATGAACGAGGTGACATAGCTGCGTCTACGCCGGCATTCATCGTAGAGCAATCTCATTAATGCTCTATATTTATATAGCGGCCAGCTGTACTCCTGACACACCTGGCACGACGTGTTAGTAGATCAACTGCACAGATATTAATAGATATTGAGTGCATACACTTCTAGTGTACGCCATATTTCTATTCGTATTAGAATTTCTTTAGCGTTCAGAAGTTGGTTGGTGATAACATTTGTGGTTAAAATTAATCGACATTGCTAAAACTTTTATTCGAATCGATCATTGTGTCTGTTGATTATTCTGTTTGTGAGATTGAAAATTTAAAATTAACACAATTTTAATAACATGAATAAAAATTACTGCCCCATTAGTGTCATTATCATCATCATCATTATCAACGCATTTTTATGGTTTCAATATTTCACACGAGTCTTTTCTCGGAATCAGAAGGGTTAGAATTGGTGGTATGGTTTTTAAAAAAATCACTATGAATAAAGGAAAACATCGCAAGGCGATATACAAACAAATTACAATTTTTCTTATTGTTCTCTGCGGCGTGTGCGACCTAACAACCCACGCTTGACTGACGTATTAGATAGAGTACAGCATTAACCCTTTCCATTTTGAAAAGATATATACGTACAAGAGTGAAGCTATAGTAGAGTTGAGAAGATATTGTTATGAAGTATTTCTCTCTATTCAAAATAGCAGTTTCCTAGATGCAATATTCATAACTGACTCAAAATTGTACTATTACAGGTTACCCAAATATTACAATATTAATTTATGAGTAAGTGTTATTAATTTCGGATTCCATAAATAATTTAGAACGAAACAAAATTAAAATCTTTGGTTACAATACTGTTTTACCGAGATTTCCCATTGACCCATCTTAAATACAACCAAAGAAATATCACATGGATACACCATCACATAAAAACGCTTACACAATCAAAATACGCCCCAATTTAGGGTAGAAATTCTTTCTCATGCCCGTTTTCATTACACAGTAATACGATTTACAAACGATCATAAATATCTTACACCATCACACCACAAGATCTTATTCAACATTTCCATTCACACCATAATAAAAGCTATCGTAAATTCCCGCCCGACTGCCTGCCTGCACAGCACTCCCGACCAGTTGTTAAAAGACACCATAAAACAACAGAGTAAGTTTTTTACAAGATTGTGTTTATAACAAGCTTCTCTTGAGTCTATCTCAATCTGTGTCAAGTTGAAACTGGTTTATGCTGTGATGAAATTTATTTTCCATTGTCATATTAATTTATAGGAAAGAAAATATGGTATCAGAGTTCGAATTTATTTGTGACTGTCGGAAACGCAACTATGCAATTCAAGAGTCCTTCCTATTCAATGTTATTCTCGAGAGAAGCGTCTACTGAATTAAATTAGGACATAAACCTTATATGAACTAAGGTATAGGTGACATACGGCAGAATACATTCTAACATCTGATAAACTATATAATCAGAGATACATTATTAAGGATACTATATACTACAAATAATAATATTAATAATTATCAATAATTAATATAAATATTAATAACTAATACTAATACTGGAGTGAAAACTCTTCTGTAAGTGGTTCAAATAAGTACCTTGATTCAGACACAGATGTCTAATTACTAAAATGATTACTAACGTTATCCTGTCTACCACGTATCTACTGCCCGGTTCATATAAAATTATAAACGAACGGAGTTTTTTCCGACTGTACCTAAGCTACATCAATTTGTAAATGTATAATTATAATCAAGTACATGCACACTTTCAAACAAAAGTGTATTTAGCAACTTATTATGTTGTCACTTTTGAACAAAAGTGTATTTAGCAACTTATTATGTTGTCACTTTTGACCAAAAGTGTATTTAGCAACTTATTATGTTGTCACTTTTGACCAAAAGTGTATTTCGCAACATATTACGTTGTCATCTAACTTGATATCTTCATGTACAAGCCTGTAATTTCTCGGTTATTGATGTTATTTCACGACGCGTCACGGACTGTGATTGTTTCTATGCATCACAATGAGAGATAAAAAACGGATTGAGACACGCTCGTGTCACGATGGATGGAGACATACTTAACGATTTTAATTAATCCATATACATATATCAACATTTGAACACTCCATTGTTAAATATTAACAACGGTTAGCGAAAAAGTATGTCTTTGATATGAGCTTACAAGCTTATAACATACGCCATTGAACAATAGAACATGAGTCTTCTAATGAGAGAGAGAAAGCTTTAAATTACAAGCACGTTCGACCTCACTTTTTCCTAGATATTTCTGCGGTTTTTAAAACTCGGCTATTTCTTTTTTTTTTCATAAATATTAATCACCAACACTCCAGATTACAAGTAAATTACGTGTAAAATACTAAAAAAAGTTCAATTGCCACGGCTGAAGAAACGTAAAGCATGATATGTGGAGAGTGTTAAGGTTAAAAAAAATTTAAACCTGAATTCAATAGAACAAGAACCATTTGTACAAGAGACTGCATAGTCTTTGCTTGCATCGTCATAAGGTAGATGATTGTTCGTATCGGGAGCCATCACGACATGCAACAGATTGCAGTAACAAGAATTGTTACTTATTTATCCCATGCAATGTCGTAGCACCTTATAAGGAAATATCGGTCGATCGGGTTTTATAAGAACTGGTCAAACATGCGTAATCTGTGCTAAACGATGCTATCGACGTAACAACAAAAAACACGTGATTGTGTTAAAGCGGAACACGTAACAATAATAATAATTTTTATATAACCCCGTCAGCCCTTACGAGATAGGCAGAGAACACCGAGTGCAATATTTATCCTTCTGGCGCGATCTATAAACAGGCGTATGCACGATTTCTTAGACTTATCATGCTATCATTAGGTTCTACAGACGTCAGTGTGATATGACATTAGCGCTGCTCGTTTCGCATCGGATAATGCATACACCGCTTAGTATCACATCCCAGATAGAGACCCGTGTTTCTTGCTCGCCGTTGAAAGCGACACCGATACGCATCGCATCAAACATGTTTGATTGATGCGTGTTTTTTGCTATGGGCGTCGTTCACGAGCTCGCCACTCTGCGTACTGCATCATTCATTCTCAGAACGAGCCAGCACAGTTCAATGAAACTTATCATTGGCTGTCCCTGTTGGTCCAGTGGTTAGTAACTTTGATTGTTGAGGCGGAGGTTATGGGTTCGATTCCCATCCAGTGCTAATATTTGTACGATTAACACTAGTGTTGGTTATGCGTCAGGATGCAACATTATTAAATGGAAAATAAGTCATAATGGTAAACAATAATATTGAGATGATACATAATTCAAATTTAAATCTACGCGGTAATAAGTTAACGATTTACATTCAAATTTAGAACACATAACGAAGCGAAGAAAAACCGTTTTAAAATCTGTTTTATAGTCGTTTTAATTTACAATTTCTGTTCAAAGATAATCATATCGTCATTATCGATAAAATATTCACAATTTTAATAAATTGCCTCACTTTATTGTCTCTAGTTTAATCTTCAGACGCTGTATTGAGGCTAACTACTTTGACATTGCGCTATCCCACATCGAAGTATAATATAGAACTGTTATTGTAAATGTATAATGTCTAGCGCCACGATGGTTTGATAGAAATATCGCTGACAACGATATCATTTCTGCACCGTTGATACAATGCTAATCTGGCGAAAAACATGTTTAATGGAAATACCATGAATCATCGATAGGCAGTCTGTTTGATACGTCGCTATTAAAGCAGTTTATTAATCCAGTTTATTTCCACGTGTACTTCGTTATCGGTTTTATTCGTGAAATATACAAATATATGTACATAATGATATGAATTCAGAATTTTACAAAAACATTAAGCATGCAGGACGCACACAATAATTACAGATTAACGTGGATAAAGTTAACAAGATAGTATTTTGATGCAGAGGTATGGATATTGATAACATTTTAAGAGATGGCTGTAACCTCAGTCAGGTAGGTAAGTAATCAAAATTATTTTATTCGTAAGTAACATAAAATCCATAACTTCCAGTCATTGGTATTTGAAAGGACACTACAGGAAAGTCCGCCAGTAGCCAACTATCTGACTTAATCAGAACCTATCAAACCCAGAAGTCGTATAACCCAGAAGTCGTAGTTATCACAATTTTCAAAACTCCTTGGTCTTTATACATACGCTACTTTATACACACACGATTCTAAATAATATACATGCAACATTGAACACTTATACATACGTCACTTGAGTGATATTGATAATCTAATCAAAACTCAATCATCGAAGCGCCGCGCCGTCGCGGACTTCATGAATCATTAACACGCGGTGCGTTTGACCGGAGCGTCATGTCAGGCATTGTCTGATCCGATGTTTGTTATCGATTGACGGTGACGATGATAACGAGGCGGGTTACAACCGAAGTGACGTCACGTTTTTAACCCAAAAAATTTAATTCATAAAATGCCGAAGATTTAATTATTAAATTATTTATTATTAAATAGGGAAATATTTTTTCAACGTTACTTCACGTAACTTCACGCCTGTAATCCCCGAAGAGGTAGGCAGAGGAATGCAGAACACTCCCACGTGTCACCAGATACGTTTGAGTCCCATGGAATAGGTGGTGAGCCTATTGCCATGCATCGGGCACAAATCCAGAATCCGAACCACAACTAGAAAATCTAAATTAGAAAATTTTGTAGTGTTCGACCCGGGAATCGAACCCGGGACCTCCCGATCGGCAGTCGCACATGCAACCACCACGACCAACGAGGCAGTCAACGAGTCATTTCAAACAAAAAAATATTGTGTCCAGTTTGAAAGGTTGTGGTAGATAGAGAGATATATTAAAATCGATATAATATTTCATTTAAGTTTAATAGCCAGGCTACAAGGCACTTCACAACAAATGTCTCTTTTGTCAGCCGTTTCACAAGACTATTATAGCTTTCTATATGGCTATAGTATCGACCTAAAATGATTAGAACGTTATTAATTTACTTTTATAAAAGGTATTCATGTGTTCGTTTCCAACGCTCAAGTACCAGCTCCTAACTGTGAAATCTTCAATAGACTAAGATTGAAAAACATTAGGCCACATTTAGAACAAATAGAAGTGGGTTACATTAAAAAATTAAAACCACAGACATACAAATACAGACAGATATAATTATGTATTGTTCGTATGTCACCAACGAACATGATACACAGGTCAGCTATGGTCGAACAGATTAACATACGCCGGTCAGACCGTCTGTAATATCGTGTAATTACGATAATGTTGAAAACACTTGGATTAATTACATACACGCGTTTTTATTAGATAAATAATTCACATTCATAATAAACCTAATTATTATGGATACCGCGATAAACTCAGAAAGTCAATATAATTTATAATAGGTATATTATAAACAAGAGAATACAATTTTCAGTATATTAGCGAATAATACACAAAGATTTTGACACACCCATAAACATTCTAAAAAAACAGGATTTTTTAGGTCATGGAGATCCTGACACGACTGTGAATATATATGTTTAATGCAAAAACTGTGTACGTATTGAAACTGTCTCGGCTACGAGAGAGATAATGTACAGAATTAATTTAGTGAATTATATTACAGTTAAGATTCTCGGTGGTTCGTTGAAATATGTTCGCGAATGTAGCTCCACTAAATCGTTTAAGGAGGTACAAGCGCCGCGTGGGCTTTCCAAATGAAACATCATTACTCTGGCCTTAATCGTATTAATATTATAAATGCTCAAGTAACTGTCTGTCTACTACTTTTACAAGGGGTTTCCGTTCCTGGAGATTTCGGTGGCATCAGGAATTGAGTTAGACTAAAATTCCTTGGAGGACATATCAATTAGTAAATTACGTTTCTTTCAAATCAAGCGGCAACACCGGAAAAAAGATAACTAAATGTAAGAAGGAAAGAGAGAAAGACAATGAGTGAATGAGTGTGTGAATAAAGGAATGAATGGAATACTTAATTTGATAAGCACACATAGAGTCAAATGTCAACTATACATACATATGTAGGTATGACAGTTGTATTTATAATCCAGAAAATTCTACCGAAAGAACAGTTGTACCAATGTAATTTAATATATGTAATGTAATTTAACATAAACCTTCTAATATAACTTATACAACTTTAAAATAAAATTTGTAATTTAATATAAAACTTGTTATCCTCTAATTATTACCTCGCTTATAGATACAAAATGTGGATCAAATGTTATAAAATGCATTAATGATAGAAATCCTTTTAATTTTAGTCATTTCTGGAACAGGTATTTAGATTTAAAAACGAAGGAAACCGGAGGTAACAGCTAGTCGTGGCTGTACCGACCACGCCTTTACGAGGGCGTGTGTTGCTCCACCATTAACTACAATGACGGCTCCGGAGATATTATATCTTGAGCGCGTATTCGTTTCATTGTGTATTCCACTGTACAATGGTGCGTATTGTTCGCGCGAGGAGATTTACAACAGCGCAGATATACAATTTAAATTTCTGGCTTTGAATTTCTATATACATGTTTCATCGTTATCACATCGACTGAGAAATTTTTTAACTTTAATCTCGTCTGTCTTTCTTTTGTCGTTAGTACACAAACTAGAGCGATTATTAAATCAAGTAGCGCGTAGTGACTAATTCTAATAAACGTTTCCCTTGCGGTAAAATACTAAATTATTACCGTTTTATTGTCACGGCGTCGTGAGTAAAAAGGAAGGTAAAATGTAATGCTTACGTCAGGGTTTTTTTAACATCACGATCATTAAGATTGATGTGTTTATACGTAATAATAACAATAATATTCATGCAACATTCGCTCATTCATTAGGTTTTGGATGTCCACAGCTGAATAGGTCTTTCCTAGTCAACTCAGTTTTACTCCTTGGCCTTTTAAATCCAGCAGCATCATTAATTTGTTATCCAGTGGTTGTTAAATCAGCTAGTCGGAGGCAGTTCTCGTAGGATGGTCGTCACATTCAGCACAACACTAGCAGTTCCGAAATTAGAACATGATAAGTAGTGCGCAGAGTAAAAAAATTCTTTACTCCCTGTTATCCTAAGAAAAGAAACTGCTCCTATTGGATGGTCCAAAATTAGTATTCAGATTTTATTTTTTCCTTACATTGACAGTAACTTTTCTTTCGTAATAAATATTCAATTAAAATATCGATAAATATTACAAAACATTACCAATAAAACATCGCATATCGTTTCCACCTAATCTGAAGTTTCAATTCTATTTTACCTGCCCCTAAGTGAAGTCGGATCTTGATACAGAGTGCGACCCACGCGGCAGAATGGGTATTAAACAATCGTAAATCTTGGAAGGCATTAATTATTACGGCCCGCGGGGACACGCGTGGTTATGGGAGTTTTTATTTCATTACACAAAGATAACTCATCAAGTTGATTTATGTATCTTGATTACACTCGGTGGTAATTAGTACGATACTGTACAATTCGTGTTTGTTCTGGAAACGTACATCTTGTTCGCGATCGTACATCAAATCGATGTACATAAATCATGTCAAAGCATTATGAATCAGTTCTGAATTTAAATTTGTTTTGAGATATCTGCCTAATATTATATATAAGTCCATAATGATAAACATAATATTGATAAATTTGTCCGCGAATCATTTTTAAATTGTACGAACAAGAAAACAACGTCATGAAAACGGTTTTTGTAATGTTTTAAATGCCAAAACGAATGGACTAATTTCTACGCAATTTTCTACGGTGATAACTAATTATTGAGGTTAAGATATGAGATATTTCTTACGTCTGGAAAAATCTTACATTTCCGGGAAAATGCGAGCGAAATGGCAATTTGTAAAAAAAAATATTTTGACCATTATACTTGACTACCCTTTCACTAATAATAAAACGTATTTAGTTTCGAAGATAACTGAATAAGATCATTGATATATGAACTTTTTCTCTCGCCAAACAATCTCATAGACATTTCTAAAATTTATCAATTCTAGATTTATGAATATCCCCAAGCGATACTTCTACATATATTCGTGTGTATTCACTTACGCGGCGTTCACGAAGACGCGGGCAATTTTCAAGTAGTTATTCCCTTTGAAGGGCCCGAACGAGCGTTGGATACAATTAGAGTATTGCGCGGATGTAATAATTTCGAGACTTCCTCTTCATAGGAGCGTATTAAGAGCAATCAAGCGGCTGGAATCGCCGCGAAAAGTGCACTAACAATGGGGGCTGGTGAGTAAGTATGGTTTCGGCGTGTTACGCTAATGCGGTGGGAAGATCGGCTGAGGTTCGTTGGCTTATAAGTACCTTAGCACTCGGTAGTTAGGTTTATCACAGACAACAACAAACAAAGTAATCTGTTTTTGTCTGTGGTAAGCTTGTGTGTAGTATAGTGGCTAGCGTAGCTTAACCAGGGGTAGTTGGTTCTAAAGCTGCTCAGAATATAAATAAATGTGTGAGCAGCGTGAGTGTTTATTTTGTGTATGTGTGTAACTTTCTGCATGTTAGTATATACATACATGTGTAATATTCAGCTGTCTGGTTACCATTATAGTATGTAGACTCTGAATGGTTCGAGATTTGATGAGCATGTGTGACTTATGTCAAGATATTGAACTTAAATCTAACACCATATATCGTCAATTAGTTTTTCAATACTTGTACACCAAGCGATACTAAGACCGTTATTGCGTTAGTAAATTAGTTCAAAACACAACATAG
>DWDT01002884.1:0-13076 GCA_018245595.1 Microceris scylla | reverse complement strand
GTTGTTCTGTGATGGGTGGACTTTTTATATCTTGATAATGCTACACTCCTCTTCGAAGATATACATATATGATCAGGTAAAGATAGATAAAGGCTAAGGTGATTATTTTACAACTTAGTACTGTAGCCTTAGAAGAAATATGTGAATTTTTGTTTTCTTTTCTGTAAATATTTTTAAACAACAAGTATTAGTTTAGTCTTTATTACTTAGACAAAAAGTTAATTTGTAAAATACACATGTCAACAATTTATTAACATGTGTTTCATTAAATAGGCAATAAATGTCAGACGTTACAGTAACGTAATATCACGTCTGTAGTTCCTTTAAAGAGTACGCAAAGGAGTGTAAAATACTCCGATGTTTCACCAATAAGGTTCATGATCCACCATGGAATAGGGGTCGAACCTATTGCCCTACACCGAGCACAAATGTAGACTCCGACCTACTACGAATACGAGGATGTACTTTAAACGTTATAGACTCGTTAAGGTTTTGACGCTTATTAAGCGCTAAAAGCTATTAAAGTAAGTTTCCCCCGTAATTTATTTTTAATCTAATAACTCGATAAATAACAGACTTTCCCCGATAATACTGCTAAGAACAAGGTTAGTACGTAATTGCTTCACGCGGCGGCTGTCACCGGCTCCCCGCCGGGACTCCATTATTTTGTGTGCCACTCACTCTATTGAAGATACTTTGATGTTACTAAAAGGTCAATGATCTTAGCTGACTATAGCAATTTTATTAAAAATTCTAACAACATAATACACAATGTTTAAAAGTTTTTATAATTTTTTACAAACAATAAAGTATTTATAAATGTCTTTTTACATTTTGGAAACAACACGAATTCACGAATACTAGGACTAGATTGTATGGCAAGGCATCTTTTGTAATCAATATTCTTATACTAAAATAGAAAGCAATTTACAGAGTGGCTATAAAATATAGGGAAAAAAACACGAATACCTAACGTAGCCCTTTGCCAGATGATTCAATTTTTAAAACCAGATTATTCTTCAATAACTTTAATGTGAGCTAAGTTAGGTATTTATAGAAACATCTAATTCCTCTTACGTATCCCGATACGTGACTGCAACTCTTTTTACTTCCCACTACGAGTGATGAGTCTGTAAAGCAATAGCGCACAGTTAGGAGCATGTTCCACCACGTTCCTCACATGCCTATTGTTGTTAAACAGGTTAGAAGCCAACCCATCTGCCGAATGTCTTTAAGCAGGGTTTATTAAACACTATTAGTAGGGTGTATTAAACACTACTTTATACCAATTTTACTCTGTGTCTTGCGAAAAAAATTACGTGATATTTGCCGAGACTCCTCCTCTTTCCCCAAAGCAGATATAATTAGATGAGATTCGACTTGTCCCTTTCCTCCGTTGAAACCCTCACGTAATTTATTGACGCCCCCTAACTACATAGTACCTACAATAATAACAAATCAATCAATGTACCACAAATGATAAGTAATTTTGGCTGCCTAAACCCGACTCGTTTGAATTTTAACGGGTCCTTTTAATTTGGGTATTGGGGCACGCATTAAATATTCATTAGTGATAGCGCACGAATGTTTTATTTATCTCAGTGCACCGCCGCCGCTTGAATGATAATAATCGTTATGGACTGCTCACTTCCTAACTTTGAAAATGGTCCGAGCCCCTTAACATACATAACATAACTTCACGCCTGTATTTCCTCGAAGGGGTAGGCAGAGGAGCATAGCACATTCCCACAATTTATCTATTATTTTATGTCATTTTATATTCAAATGGTCGAGCTATAAAAATTCTAGGGGCCCGTATCTAAGCATTTAAGGTCATTGGCTCTGATTAGTATTTTTCAATTTTATATAAAACAGGCTCATATACCTACAATATACCTATCGAATACATATATTTATGGCTCATATTATGAAGAAGTCAACGAGAATCAATGATTCTTGTGTACAATGGTTATTCAAGCGACTATCTCATTGGACATCAGAACTGGACTCCTACTTGAGGTCGTTCACCGATGTTTTCCGTAGCGCAGATGTCTATATATGTAGTTGTGTACACCACGTGACTACCAAAAAACAAATTGGTATCCTTTATATGGTAAAACAAATACGATTTTATTTTACAAGCATTTGTAAGTTTACTCAGAATTCCGTATACGCATTGCGGAATCAATTTACCATGATAACATTACTGTTTAGAGGTCAAGAACTAATGAACACGTGCTATTAAATTAAACATTAACCAAAACAGATAGATAGTGAGCAATCAGTTACAAAACAAAATTACGTATATTTCATAACAATATTATTAAAAATCAAGTTTAATTTAACCATGTTGCTTAATTTAATCTGTAGCCTACGAAAAAATGTGTTTAAAAATGAACTATTACACGCTACGGAACTAAAACGCAAACGTAAACACGGCTGTAACAAAACATTAGGGTCATTACCGTCGGATTCGCGCATCTCCATCTCTCGGCCCTCACCTTGGCCGCGAGTGTAAATAGACGAACGAATGAACGAATTAGTATACACGTGTTGCCATATACACTAAAACATATTACTCGCTTGTCAATTTTTAAATGGTTTATTTCATTTTAATTTATATTCTTGCAAGAAATTGTAAGTATTGCGATATTATAATATACAATTAGAATAGTAATGATATTCAATTAGATCATATACGCAGGAGCGTTGAGTGTTTTAAATTGGGTAGATTTTTCGTTGATTGGCTGCCAAGTCTTAAGTGGCAAGTTAATGAAGCAATTTATCTATTAACTACGTTATTTCCTCAAAGTTTATTCGTGAAGAAATATTTCTAATTATAAATATTAGCAGACATTATGCATGGAAATACGCGCCAACATGAATATTCATTTTCCTACTATTTAACGTGGATTGCGTACCAAAACGTACGAAGTGAAATGTTTAATGCAGTATAGGTAATTTGAATAAGCACATATCTGTGAATAACTTAGTTTTTTTAGTTCCATGTTTCTACCTCTAAAATTTACATTTTACAAAGACAGGAAATTTAAGAGACACTCGAGATTTCAATGAGAGTGAGAATAAAATGTTTAAAACATTACTAGGTATTCGTTTATGATAATAGCGGAATAGGCAACGATCATAAGCTGAACGCAAGTCGAATTTGACTAAATATTCAGCAATAGAATGTCTTCCGAGGTAATAATTTAAATAAATTAGAGGCACAGTGAGATAATATTTTACTGTATACGTAGTGGTGTATACATAAAGTTAGAGAAAGTTACGAGGCAAACCAACAAAAAATTGCGTTTAAATTTGGAGAGTTGGCAACACCGTGAAGTGAACCATTGCCGAACACGGTCGCTGACCCCCGGCGACGCCCGTCGACTATCTGATGAGCTCCTGTACAAAGCCAAAGGTATACGACCATCGGCTACGCACCGCGTCGTACGCCGTAGGCAGTTTATAACACTAATTAGCATACGTTTATATGCTTTGTCGCTGGCTGTTATTAGCAGTATTAGCGCGTCTATTAGTGTATGACCAACGGGTCAATAATTCAACATCTGATATAACGATCGCTTGCTATTTTGAATTAGGAAGAAGAAGCGATTCGATTATTTTCGAAAGTGTTTTGTTTACTGTCGAACATTTACCCACCTGGTCATTTCGCATTTTTTCATATTGTTTGTTTAGACGTACTTCATATTGAAAATGCAATAGTACATACGGTAGATATATATGCTATAACGTAGATATAATGCTGATGTCAATGGAAATGCATTCCGTCCCAGTTTTACTTGTGAACATTTATTTTATTGTATAGATAAGATACGTGTACAGTTCCCATGTTACATATAACTTTTGTTCTGTGACATATCAATATTCATATTGTGATTGAATTCTATAGATTCCGTATATAATCGCCGCTTAGCGTAAACAACATTGCACAGCTAACTTTAAACTTTCATGCATTATTTCTTGCATATTATATTTTTTGTGTACTTAATCAAATAAAGGCCGATGCGTTTTTGCTGACAATTTTTATCTCAGTTGCACAGTTGCTTGTATACCGAATTTTCTTTTTACGAAAGTTCAATAAGAATGAGGGGTATTCTATTCTACTCTATCCACACTACACGCCCACTTTATTTACTAAAGTCTAATATTGGAGAAAGTTAGGGCTTGAGAGTTAGAGTTAAACATAATATCTATACAAATAAATATAAATGGGGTGTCTGTGTGTAATATTAAAATAACAGCTTTTTAATAAATGCATATGTACGAGTTGTATACATGGTTTAACAATTTTTTTGTCTGTCTGTCTGTTTGTTCCAACTAATCTAGTAGATAGCTGATGTAATATAGAGTAACATATAATTAGACTACTTCAATTTTACAAAAAGTTTTGACTCCCATGCGAACGAAGTCGCACACATACGAGTAGCTAGTTGAATTATAAAAATAACACTTCCAATTTTGTAGATAGAAATTATTACGTTTCTAAATGCAAATATAAGTAAATAGCTTCTTAGAAAAACCAATATTACCAATTTAGCAAGCATCGCGTAGACGCAAAGTTGAGAATCGCTGGCGACGTATTGTGGAGGCAGGGTATTGTACTTTTGGTACACGACGTCTCACCGAGCCAGTTGTGGGAAATACCAACCAGTAAACTCTGTGGCACGTGATTGAAATTTAAATTTCAATTGAATGATACTTTATCATATGAATGCATCAGGTTCTAAATCGTGATATTTTATCTGTTTCCCTGCGAACGCGCCACGTAACTGGTTCTATGGAATTAATGATGATTAGCTGTCAACTTGTGACTTTCAAATTGGACTTTAGAAATAGCCTTCTAATAAGCATTTACGCTTTGGCGACTTCCAATAAATTGACGCTGCACTGCTCTATTTAGCATATTAAATGTCACTATGATATTTTGGGCTCTATACAAATTAATCGAGGGAACGCTTTGTCCATTAATTATTGATTGTTAATTAATCAAATTAACAACCAATACTCTATCACTATTACTATATTACCAACGATAAATTGTTTTGAGCAACTGATCGTGACATTTTATTTCATATACGGATGAGATATTTCAAATATGTATATACTTAAATAAGGATATATATATATGCAAAAAAAAATCGTACTTATTGTAATTTTTAATTTGTTATATCTGCGATACAATCTCGCACAGAAATCGTGTACTAATTAAAATCTCACTGCAGAAACTGACTTGTTATTTAATTATACCTGTATGATGATTACCGTTTGTTTTCGCGGTTACTCGACGGTGGAGCACGCATGAGCGGCTGCAGTTAGATTTGACGTAAGTATTCACGTGTACAACGTTCGTGCGTTATCGCCACTTTCCATTCTTTGTCAATTCGACGTCCGTGAGATATGTCTATCTAATAAATTGCCTGAAAGTTTCCAATTATCAAAATCATCGTCTTAACTGATGGAACGTGGCAGTATATTACATTTTTCTGCCTACCTCTACAGAGATTACAGGAGTTATGTTGTCACTTTTTTATAATCTTCTACGATATGATTAATAGACTTCCGATCGTTCCGTCGGGTTCTGTCCCGCAGTTCGAAAGATTACGACGTAGTTTACCATCTAAATAAATGCTATCCAATAACTTAGCATGCCTCTAACTTTTAGCGCACATTTTAAGTTCATCATATTCGCTAAATAACGAAATAGTTCAAGTTGGTAATAAAGCATAGAATTATAGTTCTAACCGATATCAGGTCTCGGTATCATTTAGGATTACTATAAGTTCTCCATAGTCTTATATAATAACATTTTGATATCAACAAATGTATTATTCAGCTATAATAAGCTACACAGTCGAATACGGATATTGTTTAGGTTTTACTAATTTAAAAACACAGTTTCTTAGAACTTTATGAATGTTACAGACTTAATAAGGAAAATAAAATTATATGAGTCATGAGGGTTATAGGTACGTTTAAATAGCTTTTATGTTGCTATGAACAGCTGAGAAATTGCGAATATCGAAATCTGTTAGATAAATTATTGAAGAGAAAAGGAAACGTCTAGAATAAGCATGATTGACATTTAAATGAAAATTTGTCATTTAAACGAAAAATTGTAAAAATAAACAAATAGAACAAAATAGGACATACATACATTTACCGTTTCAATGCACAATGGCATTTTCAGTCTTTTCGGTTTGGGTAAAAATGTTATTTCTCGCGATGATTTATTAAATTAAAATACATTTCATTTCAATCGACATTCAATTTAGCTTTCACCCAAATAAACGTTGTTTTAGAAGTTATGACATTCGTTTGAAACATTGATTGATAGCTGCAGATCAACAATAACTTTTTTAAATACATAAAAGTTCAGTTTTAAACTTTTTCAATCAGACCCGAGAGCACAGAATTTTACCCGTTGATCTCTTCGTAAGCCTCTCACAAACGCCGAAGTTGAGCAAACATGTACGTATTAAAAAGTGGTAATGGCTGGCCCTATCCAATGCTATGTTCCCGTGACCGGGAGGGAATGTCCCTTAAAGAGGAAAGGCTTCCGACGACTTGTGTAACAACGGGATTAAGTATTTACCATTTAAATATACAATGGCTACATCATTTAAGTGGTTGGCAGCGGTTGGACACGAAGAGCTGAAAAACTACCTCAGTGGCGTGCTATTGGAGAGGCCTATGTCTAGTTGTGAACCGAAACGGGCTGAAGATAAAGATGAATATGATATAGAGCCATTCGTGTGAACTTATCAGCTCAGTATTAATTGACACTTTCGGTTTGTAATCACTTAAATTTATAAAAAAAAATTAATTATTGATTTGAACATAATTATCCCCACTTTTTGAAAAGATTCTTTAACGTTTTGCCATTTGCACATCGCAAGTGGTAATCGTAAAAAAAATTTGAATTCTGAGCACTTTCATGTTATGTAGGTAGTCGATATTGGTACTTTCAATTCTTCGTGTTTAATTCGTTTTCATGAATTAATTAAATATCCTATCGTATTCTGTCGTCTTGCTGATATTAAGAATTGTCGTTATTAAATCTAAAAAAAAATAACTATAATTATTTTTAAAAAAACAACGATTAAGAGGTTCGTACTGACTGTTAAATAATAATACATTTTATTATTTCTCTCGCTGTGTAATTGAAATCGTACTACTAAAACTAATAAAATTACTGAACATCTCGTTAATAGTAGTGATATGAATCACTAACTTCATGCTGCTTAAATTGTCTATTAGTAACTAGTGCCTGCCTGGTTCTAAGTTACATTATGAAGGTCTATATGTTGGATTAGAATCGGTTAGATTAGACTAAGTTGGTTAGGTTAGATAGGCTATGTTTTAGTTTTATATGGTGCGTCTATAGGTTACGATGTATCTAGCATCAAGTTGCACTTAGGTTATATAAATATTGTGAAATAATGTTTTTATCGGCTCCTTTATACAAGCAAAAGTAATCTGTTAGCGCCCAGTCTAAACACTCAATCGAACGCTAACATTACACCGTCTTCATTATTTAGTTGGTATCTTATTTTGTTCCAACCGCTAATGGAAAATTATGAAACAAAAAATAGGAAATATTATTAATAGTAGGTGTCTCCAAAAGCCACACTTTGTTGCTGCGTACGTAAATGCCGAACGAGTCTATCCACATTCCGCTCTCGCACTAGTTAAGCAAACATTGGACACGCCCTGGACTGATTATCCATAATGCACCGCTCCTCGGTCACCGGGCGCCCGCGTGTGTTGGACATTTCACAAATGCATGTATTGTATAACCGTGTACATAGTCAGAAAGCTGCACCTTTCTCAAATATGTTCGGGATTCTTTAAATATTTGTTATAGGAGTCAAAATTGAAAATGAATATATTATTACAAAACATATTTACATGCATTACAAAATATGTTGATGGACGTAGGTGCTGAGGAAGGCTAAACGTTTTTATATTGACCAAATAGCTCAGATACTTGCTGATGGAGGCGTCAGAAGCCTCCGTAGTCGATGGGGGCGTACAAAAATACATATTTATGAATATAGAAGAGCATCAGGTCCGTCACGTCCGTCCATCAACGCCGTAAGGAAAAAGTGTGGAAAAGAAAATGTATTTGCAGTTTTTTTTTATGTTCGCGTCCCACATTTAATTGCAATATTTTTTGTCATGTACGTACTTGATTATAAGAAACCCTTTTCAAAACGTGAGCTGCTATTTATAATACACTCGAACTGTTCTAATGCTGGTATTCAGTGCATACAAAACACGCAAGTACCAAAATACATATTCATGTTAGCATAATATTTTGCGTCGACTATCATTTGACAGCGATACCTTGCAAATTAACATGTACAAAGCAAATAAATATATTAGCTACAAAGTAATTTTTAATTTTCATTTTTAATTATTGTACCCGCTGTAGAGAACAGAGAATAACCTGTCTAAACTATAACTATGTATAATTATGTGCTAAGTTGCAGCGACCATAGAAAGACAGTACATGGCTTTTTGAACTTTAAAAAGGTACATTATAGTAATATATTTGTGTGATTTCTAATAATATTACAATTTCAAAGATGTATTTGTATGTATACGAGGTTTAATATTGTGTACGGAACCATCAAATCTGTAATTATACACAATAAATACATACATATTATTTTTGTTAACTTGAAATCAAATTGAAACGGTTGTCATTGCTATGTACGACGCAAAAGTAAAAAAAAAACTAATTGGTTTGCATTGAAACTGGCAATAGTATGTATGTGTATGTGTGTATGTAAAATTAGGCAAGATTGCGTCGTGACTAGGAGTCTGTTGAATCAGCCATTGATGCATAATATAGAAAGCGCGGCGTATAGAAGTTTGACAGACGTTATGCGTAAGAAATAAATGATTGAGATAAATTATTAAAGTGCGTCCGTAAGCGAGTTTTGCTTTATCATCTCGAAGGTTCGATTCATGTTGAGATTACAGATATGTTTCAGTTAAATGGTATCGTTTAAGAGTAGAAATGGTTTTCGGATTATCACGACTTAAGTGTACATCCTCATGTACTTGTAACAAACTCAGTTTTTAAGTCGAATAAGTGTGTGTTCTTGAGCTCTTTTACAGATTACAGAAACTCTGCAAATATCTGAAATACATCTACAAATACATGTGTGTAATAAACGATACGCAATTATTTAAAAGTGGCCGTATGTTAAAAGCATTGTAATCAAACTGTGATTTGCAAACTGTGATTGTGATGTGCAAATGTGTGTGATAAAAACAAACTGTGATTTATAAGTTGTTGTTCAATGTCGTGAACGCAAAAATTCTTTTGTTCAGTGACACATCGCAACGCTTATTACCAAAGTCAGACCAAAGTCAGCTCTGGGGTTTATCTGAAGTTAATCGAATCGTGGCATCTACTGAGTCGTGATTAAGTTATTGTCTTATTTAATGTTTGCACAATCGTATCTAGCTTATAACATCATCGAAATAAAGTTGAACAAATGATTGGCAACACGACCTTCGCAGATTAGATCCGAACGGACGGTTATACAATGGCTTTATACCTTGTATTGTATAACTCAATCGGGGATTAGGACCTAGCTTTTGATGGGATTAATATAGTTACGCAGTAAGTGGCTTCGAATTAATGCTGTATAGTTGACACCTCAAGTAACGGCTGCAAATGTATAAGTACGAGTAATTCTTATTGAAATTATGACAAAAATTTTATGCAATAACATTTGCTTATTAGCTATGATTGAACTTTAATCGAATCTTTATAATCACTTGCATGACGCATAGCATACATAAATTAATATTGTAAAAAAAATACTTGAATACTTATCGTTTAGTTTTGTACAGTTAGAATGAAAAATACTGATAGGCAATTGCAAAATATATTAATATGCAAATATCCAATAATCTTTATATCAGAATGTTTATTAATCGTAGCAATTACTAATCATAGTCATTTGGTTTATTTCTCTTTAAAAATCTTCTAGATCATTTATTGACATTGTTTTATATTTATCCAGTGGTGTAGTTGTAAGCGTGGTGTAGTTGTAAGTTCTCATTTGCCTTTGTCGTTTTGATTATAGAACATTTATAATCAATTATAGGAACATTCAAATAAAATAACAAGAGATATTTCATTTGCGTTTTACGGAATGGCCCGACTAGTTAGGCCCGACGAAAAACGCTTGTCAATTAATTAAGACGTTACATATATATATATTCATGTGTATAAATACTCACGAAAAATTTAATAGTAAAAAATATAAGGGTATCTTTCTTTTTGGAAACGTATTAAAAACGACAGGAGAAAATTATAAAAATATTACTCTAAGCTATATGCATCGGATTCCATAAGACATGAAATGGATGCATGATAGAAAACATCAAGCGATATATTCAGCACTGTACGTCTGGTACATACTGGCCAATTGGCCAAGGTAGCTGATTCTCAATTTCAACTTGTCAAAACCCAAAGAAACGTTACGAGAAGAACGCGATTCTTCACGTTCTAGAACATTGCTAAATTAAGATGAAAATACTAGAAAACTATAGCTATCAGTGGTCGCGCCTTCATAATATCGTTCTCTATGAGTCTGTGAAGTAAAACGTAAGTCGTATAGTTTATTAATATACCGTAGGTGTTAGAAAGTGTCGCAGTGTCTTGTTTTTATCAAAGTAGTAGACGTATATACGTTGTATAAAGAGAAAACTAATCTGTAACAATCTGACAAGAGTATTTTTTATAATGTATAGCGATTATGTTTCTATTACTTTAAATAATACTAGATAATGCTAATAGGATCACCACCTATTCCACGGGACATAAACTTAACTGGAGAAACGTGGGAGTGTACTACAGTCCTCTGCCTACCCCTTCGGGAATTGCAGGCGTATGTTACGTACGTACTACATAAAGCCGGTGTTTGTTAATGTTTTCCTTAAAATATGTTGCTTAATTTATATATTATGTTCTTGCAGTTTTGAACACCGTATGTCATTACCGTTGGGGCACACAGAAATTTTACGCCATAATATTTACATTAACAATATTTATCCATAGTGCCTTGCGATTCACTCGATATTGTGTCGATTTGTCGAGTATCGATTACAAATATTAAAATAAACATCATCGATTCACTGTTGATGTAATGATATCGGCATGTATTTTGACAAATCCAATTTCAATTTGGTGCATGTACATAAATATATAGGACACGTACCTATATAACTATTTTTCATATCACGATACATGTTTCTCTTAAAGTAGTATTTTGAATGTGATCGCATAAATTAATGGTTAAAAGACAGGTAGGTCAAGATTTTTTATGTTTCTGAACTTTATGTACATTCAACGTATTTTTAACTTCACTGGTACAGCATAATGTTTGGAAAATTCGATACAACGTTTTACAATTACGCCGTTATTGGACAAATACCTTGGCACGTTTAAATTAGTTCCACGTAACTCATGACTACAGCGTATGATGCATCAAAGGAACGAGGTTTACGGTCATCCAGATAGTGTATTTATTATCGCAAAAAAGAAAATCAATACCTATATACATATATTAATAGCGGTAATTACAAAAGCAATTTATGTTTTGTTACTTAAAATAATAAATTATCAGTAGATGTTCGTTTTGATAAACTGAAGTTGGTATTATTGTATTATAATTCTGAATGTTACCTGTTTTTAGACGATATTGACTTGGAATAGCAGATCTGTGTTCGAATTTCAAAAGTCACACTCAAATTTGGAACTTCGAAAAATTTGATAACGGATAATTTTTACAATTATTCAAGAAAACATATTGAATATAATATAAATAAATGTGCTAGCCACATTTAGAACTATTTGTTTACTTTTCCTTACTCTAAATAAACTCCGTACAGTATCCAGGTCAAGGAAAAGCTTTGTCGCACGATGAAACTGTGTTAAATGTAATTTTATACAGTATTATTTATTACTTAAGTTAATAACTTTCTTATTTATCTGAATATATAACATTAATTGAAAATATTCACATTAAATTATTCAAATATCTGCCATTTTAAGATATAAGAAATGGTCTTATTATATATAATCATTTTAGAAGTACTCTAATCCAAGTCATATTTAAATAGTGCTCGGTTTCCACCATTTTATCTAAAGACACGAACGAATGACAAACGATTTAATAGGTTATAAATGAATCGTATAAAATGCTTGCCCACATTCCGCGCGTAAATTCAGTCTAAGAGTGTTATTATAATATTAGCATTCCTCCGAACATATCTACATCCAGTGCAACATGCGATATGTTAATTTTAGAACAGAAGTCCACGCTCTGCAGCGCCTGCTTAAGATCATTGTTTTCGCACACCAATGTACTGTAATACAAACATACAAATATTGACATGAATACATACATGCATATATCCATTAATAATATATTGAACAGTTACATTACTACGCTAACAGGTCGCATACTTGCACTTGCGCCCATAAATAGCCATGGATTACGTTGAACCGATTCTTTATCGATTCAATAATAGACACGGGTCCCGTTAGCGAAGTTTCGATTATAGACGCTGTTTGTAATACTGATATATTCATTACATTCTGAGATTTACCGCTGGTGTTTTCTTACTAAAATCAGAATTTTAATGGTATAATCAGAATTTTAATTTTATAGTTGGATTTGAATGGCATGTGTGTGTGTACATATATATTTCTGCTGAAAAAATATAACAACACGCCTGTAATCCCCGAAGAGGTAGGCAGAGGAGTGTAGTACACGTTTACCCGTCACGTTTACTAGTCCCACGTTTTACCAGTCACGTTTAAGTCCCGTGGAATAGGCGGTGAGCCCATTGTCATACAACGGGCACAATTATTATATATTTCTGCTTCATCAACAATTAAGGTTGAACCATGTGAGCAGTGGAAGGCTCATAAGAAGTAGATGTAATACATCAGCATCATCATAATTAGCTTTTAGATATCCACTGCTGGACATAACACATACGAGTACATACATACACACATA
>DWDT01002883.1:0-13077 GCA_018245595.1 Microceris scylla | reverse complement strand
ACATCTCTGAATTCATTTTTAATCTTAGAAATATTGTTTTATTTATATTATTATTATTTTCAAAATTACTATGTATTAGAAATCACACTATGGATAAAATATATAAAATGTGAACAGAAAACTTTGAATAAATAAATAATGAAATGAATAATATCCGAACGCATTTACTACATCACCAATATACCTTGTACAGCAACATTTGCATTCTTGAATGCCTCCCAAAAGCCGGTGCGATGAGGCTGTTATCAATTTCCTGCGCAACAAGTGGCCAATAATTTTGAATGCTGCACCACTTGTACTAAGCACTGGATCTTTTGCGTTCATGAATTGTTGCTCGCTTCGTTCCTTTAAATTGTCCATTTGTCTATTATGAAAGAGCCAACTAGTATCGAGTCGGTCTAACAGTTGAAAGTATTATTCGGATGAATGATTGAATGAATGGATCATTGTAGTGAAAGTAAAATTTGTAGCTATTTTTATTTATATTGCATGCTATTATTTATATACGAATACGATGTTCAAGCAAGTACCTTAAGTATTTAGCTGACATTTAGGTAATACTTACTATTCTAGATACGTCTACTTATTTTTTTTTTGCCTTTTCGAACCAAGTCTTATCTGTGACAGCGAATATTTTCTCTCGCGTTTTATAATTAGCAATACTTTAAATACTCAGCCTTGCAAAACCTAGTTAACCCTCTTCTGACATATCGAAAGTAATGTCTTAATATTTTAAGTATCTGTAAGGCTTAAGTCGCCCATTGTTGGTTCGTACCTTGTAGACAATTTGTCAAGTCAGTCCGAACACTTACAAAACGCTCTACTTGTCGTCGAGTTCGTAGGTACTTGTTTTTTTCTCAAGTTATGAATATTTCTGGGTAACAGTGGTAAGGCCGGTGTCATTTGCAAAGTAATCCCACATTCCGTGGCGTGTTACTTCGAAGTTCGCGTGTTTATCTTGTATTGCAAGTTGTTTTGCGTGTTTCAGTTGAAATGAAAATAATCAACCGAGTTCGGCTTCATGGCGGAGTTGGCGAAACTTAATTTCCAACTGCTCCAATTATTTGGAACAAATTCGTGCTAAATTCTGTGCAAATTATGGTGTTGGATTATAATGTACTTTTTCGTTCCCTTTTACACTTTATCACGGAGTATTCACATGTCCATTTGTGATTGTTCGTAATAATATGATATGACAAATAAGAATGTAACCAAAATATATTCTATCAGATATCCAATAAAAACAATTAAATTTCATAACAATTACATGCATCCATAAAACCAGCCCCTACAACAGAGTCCGTCTCCAGCTCGCATACACTCACATAAAATTCTATTAATTTCACTAAACGCATAATAACCTGGAGTTTAAGCGTCGGATTTGTTTTTTAATAACCAAACAAATTACAGAGTTCAGGGTATCTCCTAAACCGTGTATAATAGGGTTCGCATCTCCCGAAGAATAATGGATACAAAATGAAAAAGGCTCGAGGCGTCTTAAATTATTTTAATTGGCTTCGGTAGCGGTTCGGACCGTGTCTTCGGATAATACAGCCAACGGTCTTATGACATATCCATAAGGAATCATGCGCACTCGGGCTAGTAGTGGGACATTTGTTTACTTCGATTTTGGAACGACTTGAAACTTAATATTTACAAATTAGATGTAATTTTTCGCAATTATAAAACAAGTTTACATATTTTCATAGTTGACGGTCCATAAACTATGGAGTACATCAGTGTGTGATAATTAGTTAAATACACGTAATGAATGAGATGAATTATGAAGATTGCTTCTTAAAAGTTTGACGACGAAACCTTTTTCAAAAAACAACTCTCTGGCTGTAAGCAACAGAATTTCCTTTACAGTATTCGGTTTCGAAGGCACATGGACCTTTAAAGCTACAGTATATCATTACTCCATGCCCTATATAACCTTCACACGTAAAAAGGATCTAAAAAATATTTTTAGTGCATTCAATCCTGTTTTAGTTTCTATATCAAATCAATCTTAATTTGGTCACTGCACCACCACAATTATTACATATTTAGGGAGTATAATTACTGGTTTAAAACATATGAGGGTAGGTACATGGTAAATTAAGAAAGAAACGCAATTTTGCTCGTACAAAGCTCTTACGAAAAGTTTTGCTGCGGATGTGTAAGACTTTTCAAAATACGAATAGATGTCCATATAGGTATGTACGAAGTAGGTACATATATGATATATATTTGTATAGTTACATTTCTTCATCGTACTTAAACTGCTGTGAAAAGTTACTATAACGTCACAACGAGGCGTCGAGTAATACGTTAGCTCTCTATGTATGAAATTATTGTTCTTCCTGTTCACGTAGAACTTTCTACCATTAGCGCTCTACGCGAAGGCATGCTGTTGTGTTCCGTTTTTGCGGTCTTAAGGTCATCCAAACCAATAGCTGTTGTTGAAAATTTTACGGCAGTTTCATATACCTAAATATTGGGAGAAAAAAAAACGAAGTACTCTCTATATTGAATATTAGACATGGCAAAATTAGGTACTTTTACATGTTTAAAACGTCTAGTAGCTCATTGCGTACTTGCTAAAACTTTGCCCCCGACAGCTAAGAGAAATATCCAACAAGCAAAAACAATTAACAAATTGATAAGCTCAAAACAATTTTCAATTAACTTCGCCGGGAGTGTTCGCTGTTTACAAATAACCATCATTTATCAGAAATGCCTATGCAGTTTTTAACGTCTGGAAACGCTTAGGGCTGTCTCGTAAGCTATTTATTCGAACGACTATTTTGTACTTTAACTAATGTATATTTCTGTACAATTTCAGAACGAAAGCGGGGACGACAAACGTACACGCGGTACCAGACCCTCGAGCTGGAGAAGGAGTTCCACTTCAACCGGTACCTGACGCGGAGGAGACGGATTGAGATCGCCCATGCGCTCTGCCTCACCGAGCGCCAGATCAAGATCTGGTTCCAGAATCGCCGCATGAAGTGGAAGAAGGAGAACAAAACCAAAGGCGAGCCGGGCTCTGGAGACGAGCCGGATAACATGAGCCCGCCGACCTCGCCACAATAATACCCACTCCAAGCTTAGTCCAAGCGGTCCAGGACTAAAGATCGATGCGTTTCAGATTCAACCGACCTCATATTCACCCATGACTCAGTTTATTTTCGTGTACAATCGAATTTAGCGACAATCTGAAACGATCGGTCCAGCGACCCCCAGTTACTAGAACAGTTTAATTTGTATAAATTGTATGTTGGACTTTTCATGATAATATTACATTATAACTAATACTTAACTTAGTGACTTGGCATAAAGAGTAATGATAGTGTGATGAAGAGATTTTTACAGTTGTTAAGTATAAATTAATTTATAGAAACAATCTCAATACCAATAATTACCAAAAACGCAGTGTTTATGATAATTAAACTGCATCATTTGATGTGATTGCATACGATTATAATAATGTAGTTGAGATATTATTTGTTTGGGAGCGGACATACGAAATTGTGTGCTCTTCGCAATTGGTTTATTAGACCTTATAAATTCTTGTCAAAGTGCTCGACGTAACATTTTATTGTGACATCCGCAACTCTTTCTTCGTGACCCCTGGACTCACTCGCTCACACTTGTAATATAATACTCCTCCATATTTATTCCGTTTCAATGTCGATTCTCATATCGAAGTCGAGCACTTTGTTCCAAAAACAATTCCTATTTATCTTCCATTACGAATCACAAAACCATAAGGACCTCTTATAATTAACCATTGATAAGAAGGCAATTAGTATCGATATTGTTATTATTTAATATATTTGATGTTTTATTTCTAATTAAGCTATCCAAATGCTTTACTGTACATATAAAAATAATAATTTTAGAATTTACGAATATGTACAATTGTTTTAGTGTGAATAATATTATTGAGATTAATTTTGGGAAGCAACGATTAGTTCTTTATAATTCGCTGTGACGAGTTTTGTAATTCGTGAATCTTCTCTGTTTTTGTATCCCTCTTAAGGACTTGTCCCACCGGAAACTAGTGGCGAGCAGTCAGGGCACCCTCGTGTGAGGGGACAGACTGAGAGTGAGCGAAATGCGTCGAGATGGCACGAAGAGATAAATAAACATTCAAGCACATTTTTGCCACTAGTATTAACTCGAAATCCATTTCTTACTCTATTACGAGAGAATTGGCTTTCGAGTGGCGTCCACTGTTTCTCTGTCGGACAAGTCGGTTAATTCGTAGTTGGGAAGGCCAGTTATACAAGTGCAATGTATACGATTTTTCGATGACACATATACGTAATTAATACTGATAATAAATTCATAGGAATTCTTATAATATTATTGTAAAATGTTGCAAGGGTAAAAGGCTTACTATTGTCAATATTTTTTTTATTTCATTTTACACGGACAAAGGTCGTGCCATTTAATGGAGAAATTGAAATTATTAGAGGCATGTTGAAAACCATCATTTTTTCCGTCATCGACGCAGAGAAATTCACTGATTTTTTCTAATATAGTGAAATAAAAGTTACCTTCGATTCTGTAGGTGCAGGAGAACTTTAATACCTTCCTTTTTCATAATTTGAATCTCTTTATGGAAAGTAGGTACGGTGACATGTACACAGTATACCAAAGTTAGGAAATATACTACTGTTTGTTCAGTGTTTGTATAAAATGAGTACCTAGTAAGCGCAAGTAGTGCATGTCAGCATACGGCCGATTCATATACACGTCTCACGGAGACAAAAGGTATTTTTATAAAATCATTGCCTAAGGAAACCAATATACGTAAAATTATCGAACATTAAATATTTACCTGTAACATGATAGTCTTACTGTAGGTACCGTTAAAGGAGCGTGACTTTGAAAGGTTGAACTTTGTCGGGATTCACGTTATACGGTTTTTTCAAAATAATGCAACCTATTTATTGTAAATTGTTTTTTTGTATCTTACATAGATTGTAACTAGCGAATGTTTTATTAAGAACTCAGTGAGCCCGTATCATCTTATACATATATTATATATTATTTTAATTTGTGCTGTGTTCGTTATGTTAATGTAAATTGTGTTAACTGTATATTGTCGATATTTTACATGGTATTTATTTATTGAATCAGTTTAATAATTAGGTTTTTGCTCGTATTCGATCGATTCTTCAATTGGTTAATTTATTGTAAGGCTGTCTGGCTGGGGGGTGCACGTTTGTTTATTATTTGAAATTTGCTCAAATACTACTCGTGGTTATGTTGTAATTTTTGTTGTAACAGTAAGCTTTGATTGATCGCGTGTATACATCAAGTGGACGGTTTGTGGGCGATTGTTGAGCTATAAACGACATGTATCGTCCAATGATAATAAATCGCTGCAAAGTGCAACCAATACTTGCACGGAAATAATTCGAGCCCTTGCCAGATGGATGTCTCAGCGTTGTATTCGGTTTTGTAAAAAAAATGTTTATTGATTTAAAAATTAGTTTTACGGAAATACACTAAGTTTTGATTGTTAGGCAAACCGACAGCTGTCCTGCGAGTTTCGTGAATTAGGTCTAGACATGATAATGGACACCTAATCGATTTTATTTACCATTATGTCCTATCAATTCGAAATTTACGAAATATAACTATAATTAGTAACTTAATAAGGTTAGTCGAGACGATATTGTCATAAATATATAAATACATGAAATTAATAAAGCATAATGATTGTACTGAAAGATTTTTATTGTACTTCTTACCTTTCATACTGCTGTTGATTATTTCATTAACTTATACAAAACTGTTGAGAACGACAATATTCCGGGCACACTTGAATTGTTGACATCTGTCAAATAAAAAATTATATCTGACTCTTGAAATTGTTTAAATTATATGAAATATTATGGAATGTACGCAAATTCATTTGGTATATAGAACTACAAAATTTAAAAATATGATGTCACCCCAACTTGTATAAGCAATTTAAAATAATTAGTGGTTATCATGACAATCAAATTAGTGTCCATATAAAAGTTGTTTTAAATTGGAACCACACAAACTATAAGCCATGAATACATGTGAATGTATGGTTTTTAATACGTTTTCAAGAAAAACATTGAAGGCACATTAAATCAACTGTGATTAGGATCCTTCAAAAACTTACTTCCGATGGTGAGACGAAATCTGTTTTCTTTAAAACTTAAAAGTATATGTTTGAAATGCCACATAATTGATTGCTCGTTTTTTCTACTTCACCTACTTACATTTGTTTTGCAATACGTAGTCTTAAATTTGAAAATTTTGACAGTTACACATTACGAGTAATATTTCTATAACTTGCTACATCAAAGTACAGATATTACAATTGTAAAATAAATAACAGCATCTGATTATATGTAACTTAAAACATAGTAGTTGTGTATAAAAACTTTATAAACTAACACAATGTGGCTTATAGTGGGCTAATATGTGACTGTTTTAGACTGAGTATATCTTGTATGACAGTACAAAATAGTTACGTATTCTCTTAAACCTATTCGATGTTTTCAAAACGTTTTCACGTCGTCATTCCAGCGTATCCTATAGAAAGGCAATATTACGTTGAAATATCTCTCAATATCTCACATGCAAATCTCAGGCTTTCAGTGTTGCGCCAGATCCGACGCTCGCTTCAAGACGCCGTCATTATAATACGTTTCCTTAACGACAAAATAATGATTTCGCGTGATAGAGGCCCGGTTCCTTCCGTGTCAGCCACGGGTGATTGGCCGCCCCACCCCGCCACAAATCTGAAAAATTTTTTTTCCTTTCTGTTTCAACACGAACATGGTTATTTATACGGCTAGGTGTGGCTCGCTCTAATGAGTTTTTAATAATGCCTCGCATCCAATGAACGCTGAAGGCGCACCATTATTCTCCACGTAAGGTCGAACTAATGCGATTTTGACAAGTTCGAAATTGAGGCAATTATGGTTTTGCAGGGTTTTAAATGACGCTGTATTTGTCTGACTGACGTACCGCTAATATGATGCGCTCTCCGGAAGTCATTTACTGTTATACAATATATTTTTTCTCTCTAAGCCCCTGCAGCCTTGTTTTGTAGTTATATTTTGACATTTGTTATATGTCATTACTATGAAGTAAAATTATTATTGTTTTTGTATTATGGTTATAATTTTGTGATGATTATACACGTATTATAGTTATGTTTATAATAATATTTTTTTTAATCTATTCTAGTCACATCATAGTCGGTAGTGGGTAAAAAAGAATATGTTTACAACTATAATGCCAATAAAAAACAAACCTATACTAATAAAAATTTAATTGTATTATAATCTTTATGTTACTTTACGGTGATATTCAATAATATTGGAACAATATTCATTCGATACGTACATTGACACAACGTTGACATTGTCGTTATCTCAGCGCGACCGTGAACCCAATCTGGAGTAAGTGCAATGGCACATTGGAACTCATAAATAACACTTGACTATCATTATGGCAGATGACTGACTGACCAATTTATATTGACCTTTAAACTAACATTGATATGGAGCGAGCTCGCCTCAGTCGATACCAATAAAGAACTATGTACAGCGCACAATGGATACAAGTATTTCTTGTGAAATTTGTTTCATTGATATTGTTGTGACTTGTCATGTTTTGTTTAAACAACCGATAGCTTTATCAATTCCATGTATCTGATAACTGTAAAAGCGGAAATATTACAAGAAATCAGTATAATTGTATAGAATAATGTACTCAGACAAATATATTACTTGGTTTATACGAATTTATTAACGATATTATTTGTAGTAGACTCTACCCCTCTATGCTCACAATAGATTTTAATATTGTAACTGATATTGATTGTATGAATTATTTCTAATTGAGGTTTGTGAATTGACCCTCATGAAATAACTCATACATGACCCAGAGCGAGACAAAAGAACCGTACAAACTGTCTCTACACGTTTGAAAAGCGTAGAGTCCCGAGATGAAGACATAAATTACAGGCAATCTTTCACGTGCGACCTTGCCTCATAACATTCAATTTTATTGACTGCAATAAACCAAAGCAATGGTTAAATCAACACCGCCGTATCGATATAAACACCTCGTAAATATTGAACCTCTCTTTCCCTCTTATTAATGTTCGCATATGGTCGATAGAGACGGTGAAATCGTTCGTTCATTTTGCTTTTACTTAAAATAGTTTATGAGTTCCAAGGCGGCACCATTAAAAAAATGTATACGACTCTATCACATAAAACTTTAGGTCGTGTTTGTGTTGCGTTTTCGAAATTTATAGGTTTTAAATGGGTCCTTAAATCGCAATAACGATTTGTTTATAGACGCTTGTGTAAGCCGGCGCTCCTTTGTACTGAGATTTTAATTTATGACACATATTATGTTACGACATTTATTACGTTGAAATGAATAAATGTAACCTCATCACTGTAATGGACATGTTATTACATTTTAGTCATTGCGGCGATGTGTTGATGTTTATTGAAAATTATTTCATCGAAATATCAAAGCTCTATTAGTGTAAATTACTTTCTCACATTTTATAAGTAATACCGTGTAGTCCTTTCTTTTTAATGTGAATTGTAAGGAAAATAAAATAATTGTTAGATATTGTAAAGCATAATATAGTTTTAGTTTGTCCATTTTCTATTTAACAAACACTTTGCCATAAATACTTATTTGCCATATATAGGAAGGATTGCTTTCAGTTACAGTTTTCTAAGGAATTTTGAATAGAAAGTTATTTAAATTGTAATATTCGTATTTCTCAACTATTGTTCCTATGGTAGAGCAGTGAGTTCAAAAATTGGCGCGCAAGCGGCTGCCATTTTGTTCGGAGGCGGTCCCCCCGCATGCTCCGCCCCCCGCTCGCCACACCCAAGCGGCAGCCACTCGGACGCAGCCCAAATCATTTGTTATAATGTACACGAAGCGACGCAGGTTTCTCCGTGTCAGCGTGTATTATTATTATTTTTATTTAGTTTTTTTCACTCATAATTAAATCTTGACAATGACTTAATCATTTTAGATGAAACTTATGTGATTATTATTATTAAATGTGTAACTGTCAAAATGAATAATCATAACACGTCAGTTTCTACCGGCATCTGTACATAATGTTACAAAATTTTTGGTTTATATGTATAACACATATTTAATATTTCAAAGAGGTACTGTTTATACAAACTTGTTCGTATACTTTAACAGACATTTTATTTGCTGAAACAAAACTGAGGATATAACCAAGATCACAATATAGATTTATTATTTCTAATGTATATTACGTACACATAAAACAGTGTCTAATTTTTTAGAGAATAATGGTATCTAAAATATCTATGAAAAATATTATAAATATCTATATTATGCCTTTTTGGTACAGATTTCACTGTAAATAAATAAAATAGACTCATTATAATTATACAATTTATTTTTATAGTAGACAAGCTATTTGAATATCTATATGAAAAATTTAAATATTTCTTTTAATAAACAAGAACTTCAATTTAAACGAAATAAAGTTAATTCACACTGGTAGGAGCAACGAAACTTATTGCTGCTGGATACACGTCAAGCATTGCATTTAAAGATGACATCGATTCAGCTACGGCCATCTCCTTTCCATATATGGTAAGCTATATACATCTATCCTTGTTAATTATATTTTTGTGCGTTCCATCTTCAAAGAGAACGGCTACGGCGTAGAGGGAGTTACGTCATGTAACGAGGCACGTATGGAGTCTACGTAGCTATCTGGATGTAGAGTTGCCTTATACCCACTTACGCAGATTTAAATATAGATAGGGTCCGCAATTGTGAGATACATTTTTGAAACAGAATCAAAAGCGTGGTCAGTTGCTTTTGTTATATCTAAATTTGTAGAGTTTAGGTAATGCGAATCAGTGAACCAACTATATGAGGCTTGGCACCTTGATAGCGCCTATAGTGATTAATAATAGGTAGATATATTACTTACAACTTTATTAGATCTGTAACTCATTAGAACATCTTAGGGTCAGTTGTGAACATAATTCATTGGTATACCAAATTACATATTATGTATGACTGTCTTTAAAGTCAGGCTGGTGTTAAAAGGACGTAAATGTTAACAGGACGCAACGACTACTTAATGCGAAGTGACACTATGCCTCTTATCTGTACATATAGAGCAAAAACAATTTGAAGTGTTGTTACTAATATGATCATTATTCATTACACATGTCTATTGATACATTAAATCACCCGAAGCCTTATTTTTGGCATATATGAAACATAAACAAGGTCTTGGTACCTTTTAAATCTTTTGTAGCGTCTTCAATGACTAAGGAAAAAGCACATGTAGATTAAACATTCTGATAACTTTTGAAATCGTTCTAGAGAAATATTCATTGTGGTTCTTGCATTAAAAGTCTTAGTAAGAACCTTGAATACGCGCCTTAAATTAGAAAAGAGATTTTATTAAAATCATTCCGCGATTCTACAACTTCACACGTAAGTGCTATATCATAATTTTATTCCACAGTATAAAATAGCAGGCGATCAAATAACCGAGAATTGTTCCTAATGAAAGAAGACATGTAGAGTAAGAAATATGGATACTAAAATAATATGGTATTTCCTTTTTTATTCTATCTCTAGCTCAATCTTAAAAGCTTGTAACGATAAAACCCTTATTATCGTGTAAACGATACTTGTTAAAGTTTGGTTGTATGACTCTTATTATTCTATTGACTCTACCCACTTTTGATATACACGATTACCTACATAAAATTACGAATAAACGTGTAAAAAATATTATTGCAATAAAATATAAAAAAAATTATGATTTCACTGGCAGTTTAATTTCCACGAGCTATACTTTACTTACCACAAACATTTATCATTCTATCATTATCACATTTAAAAGGAATTGTCGTACATACATAAGAAACAATGTAACTTACAAAGCATGTTGTAGACTTCGTACTTGAAAGTAAAACTGTAATAATTGATTTTATAATGGGTACAAATAACCCGTATTTTAAAATGCCATACTGCATTGAGTTATTATCACAACAGCAAAAAAAAAAGAAAAAAATTATATGCTTATATTTAAACACCGAAACTAAATAGACTTCAATTATCGTAATTCAAGTAAACTTGATTACGTTTCTCGGCAATAAGCAATAACGATTATAAAACGATTTGCAGTTGTATATCTGCATTAATTATTGCAGGAGTCGTGTTGATAGAGCATAATGTAGAGCGATATAGCATTACATATATACGTAGAGACAATTAAAACATCGTCAAGTAGAGATAACTCTGATGGATTAATGATCATATAATGATAATTGGACATCACTCGCGCTTTAACACAAACCGTTTAAATGTTTCGCGATCTTTGGCTTCGTGCGAAGCAAACATTACATTGTATTGCCAATTAAGACGAAAATAACGACATTAAAACCTGCAAGAGCTTATTTCTGAACGTCTTTTATTTGCTAATAATTGCAAACACTTGTGATTATTTTTTCAAAGTCATTTGATTCGAACATTAACCCAACAGCTGCTGTTATAGAGAAGTATAAAATAATTACAGGTAATTTTTTCATCGTTTTTATTTTCACTTGTATATTTGCATTCGCAGACATTGTTATAATTAGCAAGTGCCAATTAACCAAATGATTATTATTGAACATTTAATTTGGCAATAAACATCTAACAAATGAACTCAATGGCCATTTTCTGAAGCACTCGATTTTTATAGAAAGTTCTATACTCTACACATTGTGTGACGAAAATGTTAACTCACACGGATATACTTATTATTAGATATCTAGCAAAGTCTCTTACGGGGTCAGCAGAAACCGAGTGCTGTACATCTTTATCTTCAGAAGACTATTTTATTCTCTATAAGTAAACAGGGCAAAAATATCAGTTTAAATCAAAAATTGTTCTGACACGTCTCGAATGTCAACTATAATAAAATACGATGTCTCAATGCTTTGCCACACATGATTCGTGCGGCCGATATCTCGCCGTCGGATATCCACAAATAGCCACGCCGACGGGAATAGACCGCATGCCATCAAAAAGAACAAAAGCCACCTTACAATGTTTCTAATGTGAATTCTTGCACCGTAACATATTAATTAAATACCTACCTCGCTCGGTCCCAACCCTATTGTCATGTCCTTGTGCAAATACAGCTGTGAGTAGTTAGGTATAGGAATATTTAGAATGGAATTATTAATTTGTTGTCGGAAAATGATAACTCACTTTATATACACTTCACATAATAATTTATTATATTACGTATTTTTTCATGAATACATCGTTAGTCGCATTTAGTTGAAACTTTGTGTATTATGTTAAAACAATGAAAAAAAGGAAGAAATAATTATACCACATACGAATCTATTCGTACATCATATTCTTTAGTTATTATAATAAAATAATCTATAAACCGCAACAAACTTAAAACTTATTGTTATATTATGTTATATTATGTAATTTCATTCGGTTATAAAAAGTGAAAATTACTTAATCACTGACAAGTCCACATTCTTTACGATAGCTTTTGATACAATAAATTACATTTTATACATTAAATTAACACTTTCTAAATATCCCTTTATAATATGATACAATACAATTTCATCTGCTCAGCGCTGTTATCACTGACGTGCTGACCGCCCATTTCATGCCACCTTTCAACGCTGCTATTCAGTTATCTTTTTGTATCAATTAATATTTAATAACTTCAATGTATAAATAGTTTTATAGATTTTATAATTAACACTTTTGATTCAATAAGGAGTTATGTGTGAAGGATAAAAGGAATGATGATGAGGATATGTGACAGATAATATCTTTAGCCCTCATTTCAATAGCGTAACTGGTACAAAAAATCTATTGACTTAGAACTGAATTTATTTTAAAAACGTAACATCACGCCTGTAGTCCCTGAAGGGGTAGGCAGAGGAGTATAGTACCTACACTCTCACGTTTCACCAGTTACGTTTAAGTCCCATGGAATAGGTGGTGAGTCTATTGCCATGCATCGGG
>DWDT01002882.1:0-13077 GCA_018245595.1 Microceris scylla | reverse complement strand
GACTACTATTACCTGGATGGCTCCGACACGAGCGTGGCCAACTGGATGCGTTACGTGGCGTCAGCTTACTCACTTTCAGTGTTGAACCTCGTGGCATGTCAGCACCAAGAACACATATATTTTTACACCATCAGGTAACAACGATATATTACATCACGACACCTTCAATTCTATGAATCATTGTATTATGGCGACTTTAAGTAATGAGTAATGTAATTATATGCATAATTTTTGTATTTTTTCAGAGACATAATGCCAAATGAAGAACTTATGGTCTGGTACTGTAAAGATTTCGCGACAAGACTAGGTTATGACATAGATCCGGAGAGGGCTACCTATTCCATATGTAAGTACAAATTGTCCTATATTCAGACATGGTTTAAATACGAAACATTTTATATTCAAAATATATTGATGTTACCAGTACGCATAACTAATATTGAAATATCTTTCATCACAGGCAAAGAAGAAACCATCAAAAAAGCATATGGTTTGCCGCCTGCCCCGGTTCATCCTGAAATTGCCTTTAATCACATGAAATATGTATTAGGACTTACAAATGCAAAAGATCTTCTAGAAACGGAAATTCCTAGCCGTCGAAGAAAAAGAGAGTCAAGTGAAAAATCAGGTCACGAAACATCGAACCTTTTGACTCGCGATGAACCAAGAATTGTAAATAAAACAGATAGATCTATTATCAGAGCAGATATATCTACAAATATCATTCACCACAAAGCAGAAAATCCAATAGTTAATGATTGTCCGACATTACTATCACCAAATGGTTTGATGCAACCCCCATCGCCTGTGAAAATGCATCATAGAGACAATCAAACTCTAATAATTCACCAACATAAAGAAAGTACGTCGCATGTAGTTATTCACCAATTAGAAAATCCAAGAATACACAGCAATAGGTCACCTGCGCATAATCAACATCTTAGGGATATTCGTGGACCTTCCCCGATGACACAAACTCACCAAGATAAAATTGGGAGTAAGTCTCCAAGCCTTACTCATTGTGGACCACAACATTATGAACATCAACTAACTCCTAATGACGGCTCTGTGCGATCTGATGAAGGTTACCACAGCAATGGATATCACGATGAATTTACACCTCCTGAAGATTCCAGCGACTCAGATGTAGAAAATTATGTTCTGGATTGCTCAAATAAAACAAATGAACCTAAAGAAACTGTTATTGTGCAAAAAAATGATATGGACATGCACCGAAACGAATACAGAAAAGTAAAAATTAAAATGCCAAGAGCTTATCAATACCAAAATCATAAAGATATGGATTGTGAAAGTGAAAAAGAGTTAATTATAGCTGAAGAAATTGCTAGTGAGTCACCGAAGAATTTGTCACCTCCTCGTCGTGATCCTGCGACGTCAACGGTAATAGTATTAGAATCTTCACAAAATACTATTGTTCCTTTAAACAAGCCATACTATGAAGACGGATCAATATCTCCTTCACCACAACCAGCTTTTATGCGATATTCCCCACCAGATACCAGGATATTGGAAACTATATTAACAGGGAACAGAATAGATACCAACAATAATGACCCAAATAGGAGACAACCGAATGCTACACCACCTCCATCATCTCCGACCGAAATGGCTTACTCCTATAAGAAAAGTCAGAGATATGGCAATGCGTGTAGTCCAGATTCTAGTTCAAATTTAACACCGCTGCCCTCATTATTGCCATTACCACAACAACTACCAACTCCAAGTGTAGCTTCTGTATATTCAACATCGCCTCCACATTCGATTCCGCATACCACAGAAATCAGAGAAATCCGAGAAATAAGGGAAATTAGAGAGACAAGATACGAAAGTCATTACCCAAACTATTCTTACAGCTTATATTCCCCGCCAAATTCTACAATAATCACACAACTTGGTTCTCCCCCGAGTACTTATTCGCCAACTGTATCTTCGACGCATCAATATGAAAGGACACAGAACGGACAAAGCAGCCACCACTATCCATCATCTACGAGTGTAATTACGCTAAAAAACTGTTCGCAGTTAAGTTTAATACAAAATTCAAATGTGAATAGTCAACTAGTTCCTCAACACGGCGCCATGAGTCCTGACGGTAGTTTGATGGTACCTCCTATGAGCCCAAATTCACAATCTTCGCGGGGCTACAGAAGCCTACCCTATCCCTTGAAAAAGAAAGATGGAAAAATGCACTATGAATGCAATGTATGCTGCAAAACTTTTGGTCAGTTATCAAATTTAAAAGTGCACTTAAGAACACACTCAGGTGAAAGACCGTTCAAGTGTAACGTATGCAACAAATCATTCACGCAACTGGCTCATCTACAGAAACATCATCTAGTGCATACGGGAGAGAAACCTCATCAATGTGATATATGCAAGAAAAGGTTTTCGTCAACATCGAATTTAAAAACTCACCTTCGCTTACATTCTGGTCAGAAACCGTATGCCTGTGATTTGTGTATGCAAAAATTCACTCAATTTGTTCACTTGAAACTTCATAAACGGTTACATACCAACGACAGGCCCTACGTTTGCCAGGGATGTGACAAAAAGTACATCAGTGCATCAGGACTTCGTACACATTGGAAAACTACAAGTTGCAAGCCCAATAATATTGAGGAAGTTCTAGCTATCACAAACGCTGCTAACACGGAATGTATTGGTGAGTGTACAGTTATCATAATAATTACATTAAACCTTTACACTAATCTTTATATGTGCACATTATCTATGTATATATTTTTAAATACGGAAGTTTAGATTCTTCTTTTTATACACTGATTATTTTTGTAATATTGCACCATATAACGCGAAAACAAATGGAGATGCGGGAGTAGCCGCATCGCGTTGCACTTTCTCTTCGTAGGTGAACTACAACTTTCACTTGCGCTGTCTCTGAACGCGCCCGATTTCATTTTCGCGTGCACTTTGCAGGTACCGTCGACAAAGACTGCCATGAAAGAGAGGGGCACGAGGCTTACGAGGTGCATTCGGCGTCGCAGGGAGGGCTGGTGGGAACCGGTGGGGCGCGCGTAACATTGTCGCACAGCGAAGTGTTACTGGGAGGGCACGCACACACCACCACTCCGCATCTGGTGACTGGCCACGGACAGCTGTCGCCGACGGGTCCGCCGTACCGGGCGCTGCACCCGCCGCCGGACCACGAGCCGCAGCACTACAGCGCAGCAACTGCGGAGACGCGACCCAGCGTGATCGAGTCTAACCAGCCGCTCATTATAGAGTGCACCTGAGAGCGGCTTTGCCGTCCGCCGCGCCGCCGCCCTGTACTCCGACGCCGGTCCGACGCGTTTCTCCCCGCCGCATCATGTGATTCCGCTCTTGTGATCTAACTTTCACTAGTTATTGTAAAGTGACA
Organism: Microceris scylla; assembly: GCA_018245595.1. Classification (NCBI taxonomy): domain Eukaryota; kingdom Metazoa; phylum Arthropoda; class Insecta; order Lepidoptera; family Hesperiidae; genus Microceris; species Microceris scylla. The sequence continues at coordinate 9,680 of DWDT01002882.1, read as the reverse complement.
GTCGTGGTTAACACTCAGTTCAGTGGCTATGAGATTAACATAAAAACTTTGAAATGTATATTTGTATAAATAATTAAATATTAAGCGCAATGCGGTGTTATTAAGTACTAAGTACTTGAATAAGGACACGATCGTTTCGTAAAATGTTTCGTCGCCCGCTATAGTATTTTTATTAAGGTCTCAAGCCTATATTTGTGCTAATGCTCAATTTTTCTACGTAGGTTTTCTATTGTAAATAGGTTTTATGACAACTTTATTTAATTAAAAATTTTTATGTACCTATATCTTCTGTAAATATGTACTTACGATTGCGTAAATCTTCTACAGCGTCCTTGTAAAAAATGTATCGATACTGGCAAGTACTTATTACTTTATCTCGTTGTTCTACGCCATCAAATGAAAAACTTGAATTACTTAGAAATTCACCAAAGAAGGCCTCAACAGCTGATTATAACTTCATACCCTTCGGAACTATGAACTCCAGAACATAGACAGTGTCACAAGTTATTTGAGTCATATTGAAAATTATCATGATAAAATTTTAATGATAGTCGAATTCAAATTAGAAGTAAGTGCCAAAAAAGCGCATAAATATTTTTTTACGTTTTAAGTTATCCTAATAAGATAATCATATAGTATTTCAAAATCGTTGTTCCTAATGAATAATCGGAGAGTAAGCGCATTAGTGAATGCAGCAAGTTAATTTTAATGTAACCTAGAATAAAATGGAGGAATCGTGTACATTGTCCCTACGCTAGAACAAATGGTGCTTCACATAGTAGAGCGGCGACCGCCCGCGTCGGACGCGCCGCGCCGCGCCGCGCCTGCACGCGCTCGCTGACTATTTACTACATGTAATCTTAGTTCACCCGATTTGATAACTGCTATGTATATTCCAAATTTCTAGTACTTTAATATTATAATTCTCCTAATCAAAAAGGCTGAGATAAATATGTAATGTGACGATTGGCGAGTGTTAGTGGTACCGGTTTACATTATGTGTGAGTATGTAGTACGTAGTAGTACGTCCATTGTGAGGCGAAGAAGCTACCGTACGGCTTGTGCGTGATGTAGAACCAAAAGATAGCTTTTTGTATATGTCTATTGTTCGTATTTATAAGTAAGATTTTTACATGCAATCACTTATAAATTTAATATCTGTATATTTTATACTTACTATTTACCCACAGAGCTAATTTTTGTATTAAATCAACTGTCTGAAAATTAAATGATCATTATGCGTACGATTAATAAAATTTTAAATTTTACTAGGCGTGGGTTTCGACGAAAGAAACATATTAAATGTATTAAACTTGAAAGTACCATAATTGAAAATATTTATTATATCCCACTTATCAATAATTTTTGAACATAATAAAGTTGTAAAATATGTAGTTTCAATCGTCGAAATCAAAACATTTCACATTTCTGACACTTGTTTTAAATAAAATCTTTTTAAGTAAATTTGCAAACTGTTTGTATTGTGACTATAAAGGATATGTATAGGCGTATAAATGTTGATGTTGTATAAATTGATATTCTTGTTCAATCTTCTCGCCATTCCTTCAATTGGTTATGTACATGCATAGCTATGTATGTATTTTAAAGTATGTAATAAAATATTTTTGATATCTCAAGTAGGTGAAATCAGTATCTAAGATAATGTCTTGTGAAATAAGTGTCAGAGAAAATTTTCAAAGAATTATGGTCTCAGAAAATCGCACAAATTATTATTATACCATGTTTAAACTTGTTCTGTTTGTAAGGCTCTATGCCCTAAAGATTCTAGGCGTCTAGTATTATCGTAACAAAAATGTAAAAATAAAAAAGTTATGTTTTGAGACGAAATTACTCAAAAATTGTTTGCAAATCAAAGCAATATTGACTTGTCTTGTTTTATTGTAAATAATATTATTCCCAACTATCAGTCACTATACAATCTTAAACTCTGTATTAATATTGTATAAAAGTATACTTAAATATCTAAGAAACATAGATCGTTCTTACATAATATTATATAAGTACAATATGTAACTTATGGTACATCAAAATAAGCAATATATAACTGTATTGTATTAATTATTCTGCTGATATTTATATGAAAGTTCGGATATACCTTGTGACAAGGTACTATCATTATTTAATATGCCAGAAATAACTATACTCACTGTAAAGGCCTGTAAGTTTGTACACTTCGTCAATAATTTTTTTAAAACACCAAATCCATTAAAACAGGAGTAAATCTGATGTAGTTGTTTTATTAATATTTATAACATTTTAATATTATGACAATAAACTACTAACAATTTAATTAAACTACTAACAATTTAAGTAAAATTTTATACAACTTAAAAAATTAACCTCTCAACATGAGGGGAGACTCATGTTCCAACAGTGGAATGATAAATGGTATTATTAACAAATTACATTAGCTAATCCTTATAGCTAATTAGCTATTTAAAAATATTTATTTGAGTATTAGTTTACTTCATTTATCAAGAAAATATGACGATTGGTGATAGGCTATTCTGTCACCAATTTTTGTCACAAAATGTGGTACCCGTATTTGCTATCCAATTACAATGATTCTTTCATCATTATCCTGGTTTAGTAGTAGTGCTGTGTTGTTCAGCTTCGATGCACACAAACATTTTGTAGTGATGTTTCATAGCCCACTCATAGTTATACCAAGTTAATTGTCATCTAGTGGTAGGAGCCCAAACATTCCCAACCCCCTTAGAGGTCGAGGAGCAGTGTCTGAGTTAACATGTTACAGTTTCGGATATGCTATTTGTTTTATTGTCAAGCAAAGTGACAATAGCCTAGACAGCTTCGGGTTCCGTGATAGAGCTGAGTTTCAAATACCGAATACTGGGTCTAACTAACCTCTGAATTTAGAAAGTCTTCAGAGTTTCAATTAAATCTCGCTTGTAATAAAAGTTAGGAAACCTACATACTGGAGTTACCCTTATGATAGAATATTCCTTAAGGCCAGTGAATTCTATTCACCCGCTCTGAGCCAATATGACAAACTGCAGCCTTAATCCTTTTCCAACAACGTAACGATTAAATTTGTTACGATGATTATATATTCCTAAATTCATACATGTCGGTTTGAACGTCACTACGTATTCGACTCCGCTACATTACACTTTTTATAGTGAGTCCTCATATTGGATGATTGCGTAAAAGCAACCTTGCACCGAGGACAAGTGTAGGGCTTCGCTCCTGTATGAAAGTTTAGGTGAGCCTTCAAATGATGTTTCTTCGTGAAAGATTTTGGACACAGCGTACACGAAAATGGCTTGAGACCTGACAAAAAATTTGGTTATCATTAGACAGACATTACGTTGTCGAAACCTTGGTTGAAAAGTTCAATATTTTCAATTATTCTGACATTATGTTACAAGTAAATATAATATAGCCATGTATACCAGTATGCAGTCGCAGATGCAAGGTCATATTGGACCTGTCAGCGAAACGCTTGTCGCAGTGTGCGCAGGCGTAGGGCCGCTCCCCAGAGTGTGTTCGCTGGTGTTGCTTCAGCAGCATCTTCCGAGAAAATGCCTTTCCGCACTCCTCACACACGTGAGGTTTTACACCTGCATGACAAAGAAATAACTGTTGTGGACTGTATTTCCTTTCCATTATACTAAGCCCAGTTAGCGTAATATTACTCAAACTAGCCGTTGAAAATTTAACTTAATTATTAAGCGCGAATCTGCGTTGACGCGCGTACTATGGTCAATTGGCCTTGAGATATCTCATTCTGAGAGGAGTCTTGTATATAATAATAGAACCATAGAAGAATTGATGATATTTACAAAATTATTATTTATATAAGCAAATGTACATTTTACCTGTATGTATTCGTACGTGCATGTTGTATGCAACGCGCTGATTAAACGATTTTGGACAAGAAGGACATTTGTATTCTTTGCGATTTCTGGAAAGAAAACCAATGAATATTGTACAAAAACTAAGCAGATACATATATACTAACAAATAATAGTTTAAGTCAACACAGGAGTAAAAAAAATGTAATGCAACTGCCAGATCACGTGATCACAATGGTTCATTCATAAAACGGGAAAATGTTAGAAGTACAATATTACTCTTGTAGAAATGGGAGTAGCAATAAATTTATATCATCATGGACCTAATAACAAATCATTTTACCTATGAATCTTCATATGACTGCTAAGGTAACCTCTATCATTGAAATATTTCCCGCAGACAGGGCAAGTGGTGGCGAACTCTCTAGTACCGCGATGGATCGACATGTGATACTTAAAGTTACGAAGTTGGGAAAACGTTTTGTGACACTCCTCGCAACTGTAACGACTAACTGATAAATGTCGCCTCATATGCATATCATGTGCCTCGCTAGTTGCAAACACCTGTGTAACAGAAACGTTGTTGATACAAAAACTCAAAAAATAAATGTCTAATCAACGTTCATCAGTAGACGATATTGGCGACCGTTGAGTATTAAATATGAAAAGGTAATCAAAAAATTTGTACATATATTTGTTATATCCAACTTACGTATTTCATAATAACTTGAACAGGCTACATCAAATTTCGCCGACACCTTTTAAGGAAACTTTTTGTTGACTTTGTTGCCATTTAAACACTATAATGCTATAATTTTCCTTAATTCTTCGATTCATTATTAATTTGGTATATTTAGGCAGGTAAGTCTACAGAGTAGGTAATCACCCTTTTTTTTCAAAATCTTTTATATAATCAATAATTGAAAGTGAAACTAACCTGCTGACAAACAGTGCATTTTTGGTCATATTTTTCAGCCGATGATGGATTATGTACGCTTAGTTTAACTTGCGAAGTTCTATTATCGTTAGTTTTTTTGACCTCCACATTTGTCTAAAAATAAACCATCGGACATGTCTGATAAGTACGAATAATTATTAGTAAAACATTAGAATTTCTATTAATTATTACATGCTTATGCTACGTAATTTACCATGTTCTCGTTAAATGTTTGAGTATGTATCAAGCTACGAATTTTCTTTCGAAAAGGTCTGTAGTTGTTAGGTAGACGCGGACGCCAAGGACTCTGCAAAACCTCGTTCAAAATAACTGTCACTTTTTCTGGCGTACGACTCGATTGAATGTATTTAGACTTTGTTTCCTTGATTATACATCCATCGTCAAAAGATCTCTGATTAAATATATCGTACGGCTTTTGTACTTCTGAGAATTCACATTGCTTTGAAACTTTTGACAATAAGCCAATATCCAAAGTTTCTGTAGTATTACCAAGATAAAACGAGGTACACTGTCTTTGCGGGACATTTTTTGAAGATATTAGTGATGGATATAATTGAGCGGGAAATTCAATATCTAAATGAGTCTTCCATGAATTCGTTATTTTAAGATGTGTTCCGTCAGCTCCCAAAGTGTTATTACAGCCCAATCGACTAGTTATCAATTTGTTATTAACACTGCTTAGTAATTTTACGTGCTGTTGTTCGTAATTACTTTTTTTTTTATTAGAAATGCACTGCAGCCGTTTAAAGGAATGAAATGTAGTTGTTTGAGAGTTCTGTTGCGATGTGATCTCAGATGTACCTGTTAGTGCATCGCTGGTACTGAGATGTTTGCCATTAGCATTCGACAAGAGAACAGATGGCGGTACACGATAGTGTTCATTTGATATTGCCAGCACGCTTGTCGTCGGACCGTTACCTTTACCGTTCTGACTATATGTCTCAATAAATATATCACGTAGAAATGACTGCCTTTGTCGGGATCCAGATTGTGCTATCATATTTCCTAAATCAGTAACATTTTCAGAGTTCCATCGATGATATCTTGATGGAATTTTTGGTAGATTAAAATTACCAAATGTGCATTTCAGCCGGCATAACAAGTCCTCAATACCAACGTCTCTCTTTATATTGACGATGTTTCCGTTCCATTTTTCGCGTAGATTTAGATGGCATATATTGTAATTTTTTACCACAACGTTTTCACTAACTGCATTAGATCTGTAGTAGTGTGCATTATCATTCATCTTCGGTATATATTGTTGATCAATGTTTAATTCTATAGCGTTAGCAGTGTCTAAAAATTGTTGTAGTTTATGATTAGGAACTACTACTTCACCCTTATAAATATAATAAAGAACGGATGACATGGCCTCATGATCGAACTCTGGTAAGAAAATTAAGAGCGGCGACTCGTCGCCTGGGCACGAAAGTAACACTCTCTGCAATTAAGCAAAAGTGTATTTATTATACGTTGTTTACATAAAATACGATTTCCATTTCGAAACTGAACTTAATATTATATAAACTAGATATAGTTATATTTTAATGGTTATAAATTAGATAAATTAATATGGTAATAAATTAGATATAGTTATATTTTAATGGTTATGTTTAAATATAATTATAACGCTTCTATTCGTGAATAAAATTCAAGTATATAATTTATGTTATGAAAACAAGTTACAAACGTTCGATTTTTATACAAGATTATAGAATCCTTACCCTGAGAAAATCGCTGACACTCGCCAGTACAGCTCGATGAGCTCTGAACGAACGACTCCCACACAACAGCTGTACATCACACCACTCGGCGTTCGACAGCCACTCACACATCTGTAAAGTTAACCAGCTTTTGCATTTGTGTCTTACAAATGGGGAGATCAATTTCCAAATATTATTACTTTTTTAACGTGGATACGAGTCTCCCCTTATGTTGACAAGGGTACTTGCTGTAACAGTGAAGAAAGAAAGAAAAAGTTCGAGATTACGCAGTCACTGTTGATAAACACGGGCACCTCATACTCAGATCTTTTTCGCTTCTTTTATATGCTTTGAATCTGCCAGTTTACTAATTATTTGTCTAATAGCCATTACAGTGGACCTAAATTCAGCTTACTACAATATCCTTTTAGTTCCAACTCTTCTGCTTTCCCCCAGGAACAGATTCGTAAATGGTTGTCTCAATGTTGAATGTCTCATTATTTTAGCCGATAAATTACATACCATGTAACAAAAACGTAATGTTACGCCCCTAGACGCTGTTGAGTATGGCACAGGAGTACAGTACATTGCCTCGTTTCTCCAGTTACGTTTACGTCCCGCCAACGAAAAGTGAGCCTATAGCCACACACCGGATACAAATCTAAACACCGAGTCTCTACTAGAAATCAAAAGTTAGTATAATCTCAAAGTACCCGAGCCGATTATGGAACCTAGGACGTTTCGATTAGCAGTCGCGATTGCAACCACTCGACCAACGAAGCAGTCAAGTCTACAATGACTTTAGCTTTGCAACTTTAGTTCATAACAATGCAGTAACATAATTTTTAAATAGCCTGATAACCTGTGTAATACAGTTCCTAAGGCGTGTGAAAGCGATCCGCAGTAATGATAACATTTATCAAGTTACCGTTACGGAACGAATGAAACAAAATAATCCGTTTCCTTAAAGCAATTACTATCAATTTGAGAATCGCATAAGAATAATTTTATAAATGCCGTCCCGCTTTAAGTTGGCCTGCACAAACACGCTATGTTTGTGGCATACTTTAATAATGTTAGACATAGAAAAACCAAATAGATGTAGCCTTTGCTGTACATCTGTATGGAACTAGTATATACGTCTACGTTGACGTTACACGACTGTGGGGTTAAATTAACTAAACACATAACTACAACCAGGTCAACGTTTTTTAAGTAGCGTTAAGCGTGAAAGCGTACAACAAATAGATCTGTTCAAATAAGTAAAAAAGTAAACCAACGGTTGCACGATCAGGGCTCTCTTTGAGAGGTTAATTATTGATGCTGCAGATATCAATGCTTCCGGGGTTCTGAATAAATGTTTCATTATAATTCCTCGAGAATTATAACACAATATACAAATTGCATGTCTGTGTTATTGTTAAAGTTAAACATTTACTGCTAGAGCAAAAGATCAGAGCTTCAGCATATAGTTTAAAACGTTTTATTTTATCGACGTCAGAGGAGCATAGCATTTATAGAAAACGTTAACTTACCTGTTACTGACAGCAGTAATCAATAAAAATTCCAAAAATATAAATCCAAAATTTTTGTGTCGAAATCAAAATGAAATCAAAACGAATTTTAATTTCAAATAGTTACGTAAATGTTTTGCAACAAAAATATGATGTGATTTCTAATAGGAAATCACTACAAAATACTAAATAACAACTATAATTAATACAGTATAATATACTAAAATATATTATATAGATATATATTACAATGTAATTATAATTTAAATTATATTTACAAATGTCTCATTATCAATAGGTACGTGAAACAATCAAGGATATCTCAAAGATGCTACTTACAATAATGTAGACTTCATTCTAATTTCCTTCCGTTTCGAATCATGTAAGGCATGTTCTTGTAAGTTTATTAAATTAATATGACTTTTCTCACATTTTATATAAATAAAAAAACATATTGTAAAATCAAGTTCTAATCGATGTTGGTACTTACGTTGTTTGTATACCTCCTGAAGTCTGCTTACTTTGCTGTTTTCGAAAGACAAAACACTACCTTATTTTGAGCAACTTTATAAATTTATATTATATTTTATTTACTGACTACATGGCTATAAGCTCGAATGGTTGTCTATTCGTGTTATGACGAGACCATTGCCAACAACAGAATCCTTCGGACTGACGGACGCAGGTTTCGGCGTCAGCATCTGCTTTACACTCACCAATGCTTGGTACCACCACCATTCTCAATTATTTTAATGGGAATTACTGACTTAGACACTGATGCGCTTTTTTAAGTAACGGTCCTTTTGGGTATTTTTTTGGAATTAGATATATATACATATACACTATTAGGTAAATCATGCCTTAGATTCAAAAACATGATTTCAGGTTTCCTGAAACACATTATTCCATATAAAAGTCTTAAAACGTCAGCTTACCCTGGACATATAGATTAAGATTATTCCTGTAGTCCAGTAGTTGGATTACGAATATATTTTACGTAGGTACGTAGGTATGCCCATTTATTAAGACGATGGCTCTATAGCAAAGAAATGGATATAAGCACGTTAGAATGCAAATAATTTCGAGACTACATCTATTCAGCTCGTCCAACGTTATAATTTACTCTGACAAAATTTATCATTTCATTTTTTAAAGAAGGACAATATAATTAAGACGACTAGCTTTTTGGTAAACGGAATTTTAAAAACAAAGATGTTCTACAGTACGACAATATGCGATGATGTTACGATTGTTGAAATTATTTTATTGCTAACAAACTTACACGGGACTGTATATGCCGAAACAATACAAAACTCTTGGAACGATTGAGAGGTCCAATTTGAAATGTTCTAATGTAGATACTTTTGTTATTAGGTACTTTAAAATGCTTACGAGAAATGCGTGCTCCACAGATTTGCCAGTGACTCCATTATATTAATATTCATTTTATTATACTTAGAATCTATAGCTATATAGACTGCCTCGTTGGTCGAGTAGTTGCAAGCGCGACTGCCGATCGGGAGGTCCTGGGTTAAAATCCCGGGTCGGGTACTATTGGATTTTTTTAATTTAGAATTTCTAGTAGTGAATGAGTGAGTCTGGATCTGTACCCTGTGTATGGCAATAGGCTCACCACCTATTCCATGGAAAGTAAACGTAACTGGTGAAT